>JAEIIH010030777.1:0-14083 GCA_018904745.1 Drosophila orosa
TTTCCTTATTGAAGTCATAATAGATTAACTACTTCCGAGGCATTGTTTGATTTGTTTATACGTCAGTAGAAGATAACTTATTGTTTATTTATTTTAATTCATACAATCAGAAAAAATGACTTAAAAATATGCAAAACGAGCAGAATCAACATATTTGCTTTGTTTATGTCGCCATCAAACCCTTCACTTGAAATTAGAGCACAAGCGCAGCACTTTAAATAAATATTAAATAAACAAAAATACATTAAATGAAAAGATACAGGGTACTTATTAGTAAAGCACACCCTTTAAAGTTACCCCGAATAAAAATCAATTCGCTTATCTCGTCAATAAAAATAAATAAACTGCTGATCCTCCCATATAAGCTATGTGGAGGCAATAAAAGCAATCGCCGCCGAGGAGCGAACTCAGTTCGGTTTATTAGTTCGTCGAGTGTTGAGCTGCCTGCCGTTCATTTTTTCTTCTTTTGCAATGGAAAGTGGGTGATGGTGAACTTTGTTTTCATGGGACTTTGACTAACCAGTTTGTGATCACACTTTCAGAACCAAAAACCTTTGTTGGCCTGGCACTGCTGCTGCTGCTGGTCCAGAGCTTCCTTGAAGTTAGTGGCAGGGACGAGGATATCTGCCATCTGTTTTCCAACAACACCGTGATCCGTGATCCCGATTCCTGTGGCCAATCGATTACCTGCATCGATACCGTGAGCCACTACAGCACCTGCGCAGGATCGACGCCCTTCTTCGACAAGGACACCGGCAAGTGTGTGAAGGCCCTGTCAGATGACTCCAGCTGTGCGGTGTCCTGCGAGGACTCGGTTTCCCAGTTCGTGGCCGATCCCAAGTCCTGCTACGGCTACTACTACTGCTCGGACGAGGAGACGGCCCAGTACGGCAAATGTCCCACGGATACCCACTTCAATGCCACCACCCAGACATGCACCCGCCTCAACGGGTCGGCGTGCACGGCCAGCAGCTTCGAGTACTGCCACATCGTGAAGAACAGCGTGAACTTCAACAATCTGCAGGGATGCAACAAGTACCATGTCTGTGAAAAAGGCGTTCTGAAGGACAAGACTTGCTCCAGCTCCTCATACTACCAGGCCAGCACGGGGACCTGTGTGGCCAAGGCCCTGGTGGACTGCGATGCCCATCCATTGCCCTCGAATGTCTGCGGCACCGTCAAGAAACCGCTAGAAAACAAATTCGTCACGGATGGAGCCTCCTGCCGCGGTTACTTCTACTGCGGCAGCAAACAGGAGGATGGTACTCCGGATGCGAATCCCACTTGGAATCAGTGTCCCCAGGACCGCTTCTTTGATGCCTCCAGTCAAACCTGCAAGACTCCCACCGCGGTTGCCTGCAAGTGGGATCGATGTGAAGGTCGCACGCCTACCTTTGTGACCGCTGCCACCACTGGTTGCCGTAACTATCTGATATGCTCGGACGGACACACTCAGGCGGAGAAGTCCTGCGGCAACTACTTCTTTGATGAGACCCAGGGCGCCTGTGTCCCGGAGGTCCTATCCTACGCAGCGTGTAAAGGAAAATAAATAATATTATTGTATTAAAGAGATATTGCAAAAATCGATGTTTATTAAGAGCGTTTATATTACATTCTATTTCCTGTAGAATATACTGTCGGAATTGGGAAAACTTTGTAGGGATAAAACTATCAAATATGTAGATGTTGAAATACTATACATATAAAAGCATAAATAAGTTCAATTATATATCGTCCTAGTTTGGAATCCGAGAATCGTCAGTCATCAGTCATCTAAGGTTTATAAAAATGCGAATGGTACTGAGATGGTGCTAGATGGTTGCATCTTTATTGTCTTAGAACTCTCTTGATTATCATATTACTCTACTCAAAATCAAATAAATATATTTATATTATATAAACTCAAAGAAAATTTAAGCCTTTAGCTAAGCTATACCTTTTTAATTTCTGTGGTCGACCAAACTTAGTAACTCTTATAGTCCCTTAATTTCAGGACACACCAAATCGACCTCCCTGGTCGTTCCGATCAAGAATATTCATAGCTTATGGAGTCAGAGATATATCACAAATATGTAGATAAGATTTTATATATCAAATATCACACTTTTAGTAATTAACCACCAAAATAACTATAAATCTTGTAAATAGAATAATCAAGAAACTTTACGTGCAGGTGGCGGAGAGCCGGATAGACCATAAATGATAATCGTTCTTTCTTTGGTTTTTTGAAAGCTCTGATTTTTCCCAAAAACAATTTGAAACCTACTTTATCATTTTGGCATATTTACGATGGCCATTCATGCACAATAACTTGTGACTGCCGCGATTACGCGATTAATATATTTATAGTTCAATTAATTAGCGGCCAATAAACGGCTATTTTCTGCTTAAGATAAGAACCGACAACTCATTAACCAGTTTCATTTTCATTTCCATTCCAATTAGTGTTTATAAGTTGTCCAAACTTATAGCCTATGGGGACACTACGTCCAGACAGACTCCTCTTTGCAGATGATCTGCATCATCGCAAATTACTGGGCACTTGAAGGGGTTTACGTAGTTTTTGGCACACAACAACGATAAGATTCGCAGCTGCTTATCAGCCGAGGTATTCGGTGGCAGCAGCCATGTTCGCCCCCAACTTAATATAAACTTTTTCCATTCACGAAACTCCATTTAGTCGGGAGCAATTAGTGCCCGAGGCCACATCAGACAACGCGATCTCGTTCCCTGCAAATTAAACCAAATTCCCCAACAATCAGCCATGCCAAGTGAGTACTATCAAAGATGCCCAAATACACTGTTCAAATTTTGTGCCAGGGATCTGAAAAGATTCTTAAATTAATAGAAGACAGTTCAGATTTGTTACAAACAGAAACATTCATTGTGATTGATTTTGGAAACAAATTAAACTTAGTTTAATGCTAAATTTTGTTCACCCAAAAAACAGAAAGTCCTTGAATTTAAGGGTACATTCATTAGGCTCGTAAAAATGCTATTTTAATTTATGAGCTGATTAAACTTAAAAACAAATAACTATAATCTTATTGATAGGCAAATCAGTTGGAATAAAATTAGAACAAAACGATAACAGGCCAATTAAAGATTAAAACAAAATTACTCATAAAGATTTAACCATATTTAAAACCCTTTAATCTAAGAAATAAACTTAAAACATTGAAATCCTTTGTTCACAGCAACTAGGCTTTTTGGAGTGCTTCTCGGATGCATTTTCCTGATGACTTGGCACACATCGTCGGCGGCCAGCACTGGTGAATACGAGGAGCTGTGCCGCCTGTTCAAGAACGGCACCCAGGTCCGCAAGCCCGGAACTTGTGACCAGTACATCAAGTGCACCAACGGCGAGGGCACCGTTCTGACCTGTAAATCCGGTCAATCCTTCAGTCCTAGCAAGAACCAGTGCGTGGACACGCTGGCCAACAGCAACAAGTACTGCGGTAATCGGTGCGAGGGCAAGGACAACGAATGGGTGGCCGATCCGACCGAATGCCACAAATACTTCTATTGCCGGAACGGTGTGCCGTCCCCGGGAATGTGTCCGGATAGCCAGCACTTTGATGAGGCCAAGCAGGCGTGCCAGCACGGCGGTGATTCGACGTGCGTCGATGTGAACAACATATGCGAGCTGGTGCCGAGCAAGACCAAGTTCCGGAAGGAGGATGACTGCGCCAAGTACTACGAGTGCAACAGCTCTGAGAGCCACACCTTGAACACGTGCATCACCAGCAAGAAGCGACAGTACTTCAATGTGGAGACCGGTAGTTGTGTGGAGCCGAGCTCGATAGAGTGCTCGGCCCACTCCAAGACCGGCATCTGTTCCAAATCGACAAAGCCGGCGTATGTTTCCGACAAGGCAACCTGTCGCGGCTACTTCTATTGCCAGGGCATGTCCCCGGTTATTGATTTGAACCCGATGTGGATGCAGTGCCGCGAGGGATACTTTTTCGATGCGGGTCTGCAGGCCTGTGCCCCGGCCTCCCAGGTGGTGTGCACATACAACAGGTGCGAGGGACGCGGAACCATGCTGGTGACCAGCAGCAGCAACAACTGTCACAACTACATTCGCTGCGTCGACGGCAAGCAGATGGAGGAGGAGACCTGTCACTTTGACCATTTCTTCGACGAGACCATCGAGGCCTGCACCTCCACGATCATCTACGACAAGTGCTGCGATGACCGTGACTGAGTCTTGTGATTACTAATTGGTGTTTCAAATTATTATACACTCTATATTATATTCTATGAATTGCAAAAACAAGACCAATGTTTTCCTCTTTTGGGGGGATTTAACTTCTTGAACACATAAATTGTATGGAATGTAAATTGTGGGAATATATTAGAAACTTTAAAAATATCTGAGAAACTAGTGATGACTTAAGACTTTCAAGAACAAAGTTTCAGCCATTAAATTTCTATGTATCTTTCAGATAAAGTGTTAAGACGTTGAACAAGTGGAATGTTCAAAGTCCCACCTCAGTAAATTATTGAATCCGTAACTAGCCTGGTTATCTTACATTTTTCATTAACACTGACATCTTGCCACAAGCCGGGAAATTAAAAGCTGCATTTTATAAATAGATTTTGGGTTTTTACTAATCTACAAGTAAGGTTAACATAAAAGGAGAACGACGAAGCTTTCTCTAAATTTAGAAACAAGAATGTACAAGAATGTGACTCTTGAGATTATTTGTTTCTCTCACAATATAAGCTTGATAACAATTTTCTTTATTAAATTTTAAAATGATCAAAGTTTATTACAAATTTAAATGTAAATTCAGAAACTAACTAAGAAAAGCTTCCCAAATTTAAATGAATGCTTTCTTGGTTTAGCTATGATCAATTTCCCGTTCGATCGATTGATCAAATTCAAAACTAAAAGGGCATACAGGCTTGGGTTCTCGAAGTTAGCCTCTCTTAGGTTGTTTATTTTTACGATAAAGGTAAATTGTGTGTTAAATTTGTCACAATCCTGAAACTCATCCGTAAGTTAGATCAATTTGTACTGTAACAAAGTTCAAATTCAAATTAACGTGTAACGCAAAGCAGTTACGTCATTTCGGTAATATACGTAAAAAAAAAAAAAAAAAAAACTAGCCAGATCGATACCGATAACTCGCACGTTTGCGCACTGCCGCGCTGCGGCCACACTGAGCCCACCATTTTTAAAATTGGCAATCAACTGCAAGTGGTTTATGTTAGCGTCATTCTCGTGGTTCCTCTTGTTATCTTGTTTTGCCTGTTATATTGAAGGTGAGTTCCCCTTCTTGCCTGCACTCCGTTTCCCTTTTGCCATTCCATGTCTGCTTTATTTAGATGTCCAGCGGGAACGAGGATCCCACCTCGGTGGCTGTGGCGTTGCGCGTACGTCCGCTGGTGCAGTCGGAGGTGGACCGCGGCTGCCGCATCGCCGTGGAGCGCACCTCGCCTGCAGCGCCCCAAGTAATTGTCAACCGAAGCGAGACGTTCACATTCAACCATGTATTCGACGTGGAGGCCACACAGAGAGAGATCTACGAGAGCTGCGTGCTGGCCAAGCAGAGGAAGCTGCTGCAGGGCTACAACGTTACAATCCTCGCCTACGGCCAGACAGGTTCCGGCAAGACCTTCACCATGGGCACCAGCTACAACGGCGTGATGGATGACAACGCGGGCGTAATACCGCGCGCTGTCGACGATATTTTCCGGGAGATTGCCGAGCGGCAGGAGGAGTACAGCTTCAGTGTCACCTGCTCCTTTGTGGAATTGTACCAGGAGCAGTTCTTCGATCTCTTCTCGCCGGGCAAGATCACGGTGGACATCAAGGAGGTCAACAAGCGGGTGGTGATGCCAGGGCTGACCGAGCTGGCAGTGAAATCCGCCCAGGAGGTGACCGACTATCTGATGCGCGGCTCTTCCGGCCGAGCAGTGGCTGCCACGGCCATGAACGAGACCTCCTCACGTTCGCATGCCATATTCACGCTCACCCTGGTGGCCACCAAGAAGGACAGCACGTATGTCTGCGCTCTCTGCCACGCTCGCTTTGATTATTAATGCTTTTGTTCTCTTCAGGCAATCGGTGACCACCTCCAAGTTCAATCTGGTGGATCTCGCGGGCTCGGAGCGCTGCTCAAAGACCCTGGCCAGCGGCGATCGTTTCAAGGAGGGCGTTAATATCAACAAGGGCCTGCTGGCACTGGGCAATGTGATAAATGCCTTGGGATGTGAGTACTTGGCCTCTTCTTAGCTTGGCCTCACTCAGAATCTAAATCTAAATCTCTGGGATTACCTTTGATTTTCCAGCTGCCAACGCACCTGGTTACATACCCTACCGGCAGTCGAAGCTGACGCGTCTGCTCCAGGACTCCCTCGGCGGCAACTCCATCACCCTGATGATTGCCTGTGTCAGTCCGGCGGATTACAATGCAGCGGAGACGGTGAGCACGTTGCGCTATGCGGACCGTGCGCTTCAAATCAAAAACAAGCCGGTGGTTAATCAGGATCCACACGCGGCCGAGGTCAACATGCTCAAGGATATCATTCAGAAGCTGCGCGTGCAGCTTTTGGGTGGCGGCAAGATGAGCTCCTCCATAACCACAGCCGTGGGAGCCGCTGGACTGGATGCCATTCCCGTTAGCGAACCATTGGATCGAGCCGAGAATCAACGCCTGCAAGAGCAGGTGCGCAATCTGCAGGAGCGCAACAGGAAACTGCAGCAGGAGCTCCACCAGTCTCTCGTGGATCTTACCGAGAAGGAGATGCGCGCCCACATTGCCGAACAGGCACACGAAGCTCTCCGCGTCCATGTTCTCCAGCTAAAGGACAAGCTTGAGCAGCAGGCGGACGCCGGTGATGGAGACGAACGGCTGCGGGAAATTAGCCAGCTGGTGGACTTGGTGGAGGATCAACTGCAACGCACACAGGACGAGCTGGACTCGCATGGCCAGGAGACTCGCCACCAGCTCAGCAGCAATGGCCACGATCCCGGCTCGAGTGGCGGCGATGAGGCGCACGAGATGCTGCATTTGCAGTCCGAGGAGTACACCGACAAGCAGCTGAACTTTGCCAGCGAGCTGAGGAACATCAACCGTCAGCTGGATCTCAAGCAGGAGCTGCACGTGCGCATCATGCGCAACTTCAGCAAGCTGGAGTCCACGGATGAGGATTTGAAGCTGCGTGAGTGCAACCAGAAGATCGAGGACCTGGAGGAGGAGCGCCGCAGCCTCTTGGACCAGCTGCGCAACATCAAGAGCAAGGATTCCTCCGCTAAAATTTCAGAGGAGCGCCGCAAGCGCCTGCAGACGCTCGAGCAGGAGATCTCCGATCTGCGCCGTAAGGTCATCACTCAGGCCAACATGCTAAAGATGCGCGAAAAGGAGCGCGAGAAAATCAAGAATCTAAGCGACGAAATCAAGTTGATGAAGGAGTCGAAGGTCAAGCTGATTCGGACCATGCGCGGCGAGTCGGAGAAGTTCCGCCAGCTGAGGATGGTGCACCAGAAGGAAGTGACGCAGCTGAAGAGCAAGGACCGCAAGATGCAGTCGGAGATGGCGCGCCAGCAGACGCTGCATGCCAAGCAGCGGCAGGTGCTCAAGCGGAAGTGCGAGGAGGCGATGGCCGCCAACAAGCGCCTCAAGGACGCCCTCGACCGCCAGGCCTCGGCTCAGGCGCAGCGCCAGAAGTCCGCCAAGGAGCATGGTGTCAATGCGAAGGCCGATTCCTGGGTGGATCGCGAACTGGAGATCATACTCTCCCTGGTGGATGCCGAGCACAGTCTGGAGCAGCTAATGGAAGACCGGGCGGAAGTCAACAAGCACTATCATCTGATGGAGAAGCAGACGAGCACAAATCCCGCTGACGCCCAGGAGCAGGCCAGGCTGCTGGCCAGCCTGGAGGAGGAGCTCGAGATGCGCAACGCCCAGATCTCCGACCTGCAGCAGAAGGTCTGCCAAAGCGATCTGGACAGCCGCATACGCGCCTTGTCCGAGGGTGTACACAGTGTCGCCGAGTCGCGGTCGGTGAGCAAGCAGCTGCTCAAGACCCTCGTCCAGCAGCGCAGGCACCAGGCGCTTAGCTCGAACGAGCAGCGGACAGCACTGGACGACGTCCGGGCCCAACTCCTGGAGGCCCAGCAGCTGCACGAGGCACTGAGCAATCGACTGAAGCTGGCCGAAGCCAAGCACGAGGAACAAATGCTCAGCCAGCAGCGTTCCTACGAGGAGAAGGTGGCAGTTCTGCTGAGGGCACCGCAGCTGGAGGGTCGGGCGGCGGCAGCGGCGAATACGTCCAAGTCAAAGCCGGCTCCCAAGGCCCAAGTCATAGATCTCGACTCCTCCATCTACATGAGCGATCTGAACGATAGCCAGGAAGCGGTCGAAAGCGACGATCCCGACTGGGTGCCGAGCAAGAGACGGAAAAACAAAGCGGGGACCTCTGTCACGGAATCGACGGGAGCGGGAGTGGGAGTGGAAGTGGGAGGCCAGGATGCAACACAGCTCAATGGCACTGAAGTGAGCAACGGCTCTATGTCCTCCCTGAACTTTACGGCGGCCCACGAAGACGGCAAGGTTACCAAGTGCAAATGCCGCACCAAGTGCAGCGGCAAGCGCTGCGGCTGCTTTCTGGGCAGCAACGTCTGCTCCGAGAAGTGCTTTTGCAAGGGTCTCTGCATGAATCCGTTCAATGGAAAGCAAGAGCCCCCGGAGAAGCAAGGCGACACGGACGTGTCGGAGCAGACGCAAAATGAGAATTCGGACACCTTCATTTCGCCAGATCAACAACTGGCCAAGGCAGTAGTAGCCTCGCCGAAGCGACCGCACGACCAAAAAGACTCCAGCACACCGCTGAGCGATGTGAACAATGCCGAGCCGGAAGGCGTCAGCGGCCACAAGCTGGTCAGGTAGGCTCGAATTCGAATTAGCAATCTTTCGTTGTCCTTAAAGTATTTTGTTTTAATTTTTCAGAATGTCGGAACTGTCCTTTGCCACGCCAAAGCGGAAATTCTTTTAAATTCTTTACTTATTTCCAGCCATTTTATTTCTCTGCTAACGATTGAACAAAATGGTAATAAAGCGTTATCAAAAAAATAAAATATCTGGAAATGAGTAAAAATATAAGTAGAATTTCCGCTAATACTGTACTGGAATCTTGGAATGATCTGGAAACATTTTTACACTTATTTGTTATATACTGTCATCGTCATCGGTCATGTTTCGTATACCATTTTATTTAATTCGATTATTAAAGTTGATAATACAAATTTATATGCATATATTTAATAGCAAAAAAAACATAAAACAAAACAATAAATATCTGATTACAGAATTAACTTTAAACGTGAAATTTTTGAAAAACTCCAAAACCGTTATTTTATTTGCTAGTGGTGGTAGTTAGCCACGATCGATAATCGACTATTTTATCAAGAAAATAATCGTTTAAAAGCCCTCTAGCGGGCAAACAAGAGATTTTCAAAAACACAGATCGATAATCAGAAGAAAACCCAGGCATTTGTTTTTGGCAAAATAAACATCTACTTTTGTTAAACACATTTGTTGTCACCAACAATTTATACATTTTCCCTGATAAATGCCGTGCTGTTGCAGAGTGACCAGATGACACTGCAGAAATAAATCGCGCCTCCTGCCGTACCGCTTTTGATAAACAACGGCCACACCGGCCAGCCCCATATAAACAATTTTACAATTTTGCAATTCGAAATGTCTAAAATTCAAAGATCAACGTCAACTTATTAAATATAAAGCACTGCTAGTGGGAACAGCTTATGCCGCAAACAAAACCAGATAATTGTTATTTTCGAAATAGGCATAGTTCTGATCGGAAACAGTTAGGCGGCGCTACAACGTGCGAAATAGGAAAATAAAATGCAATGAATCTAAAGTTTTGAATTTGTGCGTGTGCTTAAAAATCCGTGACTTTCAGCCTTATGTTTGAGTTCAAAACCGAGAATTTGTCGTGTTTCTACCTAAGTTTTCGGTTTCGGTTATGAGTTTTTAGGACGCTCATTCATTTTGGTTTCCCAGCGACATTTGCCGGTGATGAAGCCCACCCAAGGCGGAGGCAGTGCCGCCGGCTCCAAAATGTCCGAGCCCATTGAGTACGTCACTCTGATTAGCGACGATTCCGACGGCGAACCTTCGCCCAAGCGGAATCCAACTGTTTCTGCTGCTGCTACTACTAGTGCTTCTTCGTCCACATCCCAGAAGCAAAAGCCTCCGGACGACGACTCCAACGACGCACCTGCCACCAGCGCCGCTGCAGACGAGCGGCGGACCAGCAGACGCAACAGGCCCAAGGTAGACTACAGCAACAGGCCCAGTGGCAGTGGAGTGGAAGCCGCCCCCGCCGGCGATAAGTCTACCTCGGGATCATCGTCATCGTCCCACAACAACAACAACAGCAACAACCAGCAGGGAGACCGAAGTCGGAGTCAAAGCCAAGCGCAAGGCCGAAGGTCAGAGGCGAATGCCACATCTGTTTCGGGACAAGCCACGGGAAATCCGCGTCCCACACAGAATGGAGATGCGCGGGAACGGGACATGGGCACGCCCACCGTTCTCTCCGGCCAGGAGGGCGCCGTCTTCCAGTCCCGCCTGCCCTTCAGCAAGATGACACCCAACGAGGAGGCCTGCTTCCCGGACATCAGTCGTTCGGGCATCCTGGGCCACCGCGTGTTCCTCAACATACGCAACAGCCTGCTGCACATGTGGGTGGACAATCCCAAGGTGCAGCTGAGCTTCGAGAATGCCCTGAAATCGCTGCCGCCTCCCTTTGACAGCGAACCGGGTTTGGTGAGGCGGGTGCACTCGTTCCTGGAGCGCCATGGCTTCATTAACTTTGGAATCTTCAAGCGACAGCGACCGATTCCCACGAAAAAGCTGGGCAAAGTGATTGTGATCGGTGCGGGAATCTCCGGCTTAGCCGTGGCCCAGCAGCTGCAACAGTTCGGCATGGATGTGATCGTTCTGGAGGCGCGGGATCGGGTTGGCGGCCGCATTGCCACCTTCCGCAAGAACAGCTACATCGCCGATCTGGGTGCCATGGTGGTGACCGGCGTCTATGGCAACCCGATGACCATTCTGAGCAAGCAGATCGGCATGGACTTGGTGCCCATACAGCAGACATGCCCGCTTTACGGCCCCGACGGCAAGCCGGTGCCCAAGGAGAAGGACGATGTCATTGAGCTGGAGTTCAACCGACTGCTGGAGTCGGCCAGTTATCTCTCGCACCGCCTGGACTTTAACTATGCCGGCAACTGTCCTGTGTCGCTGGGCGATGCCCTCGAGTGGATCATCAGCATGCAGGAGATGCAGGTAATCCACAAGCGGGGGCTGCACATGCAGGAGATTATAGCTGCCCAAACGAAGATCATTGAGCATCGGCGACGCATGAAGTCCGTCAAGCAGACCATCGACACTCTTCGAAGCGAGCATGCCGCGCTGGTGAAGCAGCGCACGCCCAAGGGCGTGGAGAGTGATCTGACCTATGCGCGCCAGGAGTTCAACATACGCAACACCCAGCACAAGCTGGAGGAAGCCGTCAAGCTGTTTGGCGAGCTGCGCGACGAGGACAAGCAGATGGAGGCGAAGCTGCACGAGATGGAGCAGAACAGACCCAGGTAAGGCTTGATAGTAGTAATAAACTTATTAGCTATAAGAGGAGATTGAAGAACAACCTATTTTTCAGCGATGTGTACCTCTCCTCCCGCGACCGACTCATCTTGGACTGGCACTTTGCCAACCTGGAGTTTGCCAATGCCACCCGACTAAACAACCTGTCGCTGAAGCACTGGGACCAGGACGACGACTTCGAGTTCATCGGCCATCACACCACCGTTCGCAATGGGTATTCCTGTGTGCCAGTGGCTCTCACCGAAAACCTGGACATTCGCGTCAATAGCGCCGTCAAGGAGATCAAGTACGGTACCCATGGCGTGGAAGTGGTGGCCGAGAATCTGAAGACCTCCAACTCACAGATGACCTACAAGGCCGATCTGGCGGTGTGCACCCTCACGCTGGGCGTCCTCAAAGTGGCCGTGGCCCACGAGGAGTCGCAGCAAAGTAACACCGTCAAGTTTGATCCTCCATTACCAGACTGGAAGCAGCAGGCCATACGCAGGCTGGGATTCGGGAACCTGAATAAGGTGGTGCTCTGCTTTGATCGCATCTTCTGGGATCCCAATGCGAATCTCTTTGGCCATGTGGGCAGTACCACCTCCAGTCGGGGTAAGTGCACGCAGATTTCTCATTAAAATACAAAATATGTATGCCTTTCAAGGGATTTATATCGAGAGAAAAATTTGCGATATAATTCATACTTATGTCCGTTTTTTTACGCCTATTTTACCTGCTACTTTCTTAGGAGAAATGTTCCTTTTCTGGAGCATTAGCTCGTCGCCCGTGCTGTTAGCCTTGGTCGCTGGCATGGCCGCCAACCTTGTAGAGAGTGTGACAGACGACATAATCATTGGGCGCTGCATGTCGGTGCTAAAGAATATTTTCGGGAATACCTCTGTGCCACAGCCAAAGGAAACGGTGGTCACACGCTGGCGCAGCGATCCCTGGGCCCGTGGCTCCTATAGTTACGTCTCCGTTGGATCCTCGGGCAGTGATTATGACCTGCTGGCGGCACCGGTCATACCGCCGTCCTGCAAGGAGCCTGAAGGTCTGCCCCGTCTCTTTTTCGCCGGAGAGCATACGATACGGAATTACCCGGCCACCGTGCACGGAGCCTACCTGAGTGGGCTACGTGAAGCCGGACGCATTGCAGACTACTATTTGGGCTATCCCGAGGGCACGCCGCCGGATATTGGCTATTCGGTGGCCGAGGCGGCCAATCTAGTGAATGTTGGTAACGTTGTTAAGCTGCGCGACCTCTCGCCGAATCTCTCCGACTCGCCGTCGTCGAAAAAGTCGGAGGAGAACTCCAACTCAAACACTGCCGACTCTGCGGAGCTACAGTAAATCATGTATTTAGTTAATTATTAGTAGACCCTTAGGATGGGCATCGTCGCTGTTTGTAAACCTAGGCGCCAATTGTATATACCTAAGACTATTCCACCGTATCAACTACGATTCAAACCAATAATTCATTACAAATTGTACAAATTAAGAGAGAAAAACAAGCAATAACATCGAACATGGCATGAAGCTATTTGTCTTTTAAAAGCCTCTTTGGTTACCAGCTCCCTTTATTTATATAACTGAATTTCATCTAAGGGCGAGTATTATATTTTCTTTTATCTCTTATCTGCCGTGCTTAGCTGTCAATAATTTTTGGAACAGCAATGCTATTTAATTCTAACTTTCTCAAACGACATAAATAAATGTATTGTATTTGTCCTTGCTTAAACTAATCATGTTTTGTAGATAATATTTTCATTTGCAACTGTTTAAAACGAGCATTTAAAGTTAATTTACTTAAATCTAATTGTAAGTTCTTTTTTTCTAGAAGACAAAACTCCCAAGGGGAGATTAAGAGAAGGAGCATTTTCCAACGCTTTTGTGGGAACAACAAACGAAATCCAACTATTGTTATTAAATAAAATGTATAAGTAGAACAAAATCAATGGTGTTTCTTTTCCAGGGTATTATAATTCATGTATAAATTGTATATTTACTGGCTGAGTGAAAAATCATCATACCCCTTAAGCAGGCGGTATCGAAAAGCGAAACTATATTTTGTTTTGGGTCTGTCGGGGAGTTGGGCAACCGCGAAGCGCCGCTTCTTTCGAAATGGTGTCGGTTCAACGACCGCCGAACACTCGCTTTCAATGCTGTCACTTTAGACATTTTTGTTTTGGCTAGATCTAGGCAGAGGCATATGAAAGATAATGTTTTAAGGCATAAAAAACAAGAAAGGAACAAAAGTTTCACATATGATCATGAAAATTAATCATAACTAAGTCAAAAATGCATTAATTTCAATTCGGAAAACTGTTCTGTGCTAGTTTTTATTAGGTTAATAAATATATATACCAAATTTAACATTTTAAAAAATAAAAGTTTTCTCCAAATTTTGCAAATTTTAATGATGTAACCCCTTATCAAATTTTGAAAAAATGGCAAAA
>JAEIIH010030779.1:0-11542 GCA_018904745.1 Drosophila orosa
TATGCGATAAATCAGTCATCTGTTTTATATATCGAACTGTGCCAGAGAAGATTCTACACATACTTTAAACTTTAAAGTTTAAACTATCATGGCTTAAAATAAATCAAGAAATTGGTATAAAAAATGTTTTAAATAAATTATTATTATTATAAGCATTCTCTCTATCTAGCTTGCGAGTATTGAGTAAAAGCAAGACCTCTGTGAGGTATATCTTGTGATATTTACTTTCCTAAATATTTAAATAATATTATTAATGAAAGTAGAGACTATTGCTGTTTCCTCTTTGCTTTTTTCTGCCTGTATATATATATTTGTATAGACAAAGTGAGCAACAGCGTCTTGTGCTGTCCGCCTGCCTGTCCGGGCTGTTCTTTTTCTGTTGTCGACTCTCATCCTTGTCCATTGGATTGTGTTTACTTGCAACCGGCTGGTTGCTGGTTGCTGGTGGCTGCTGCTGCTGCTGCTCCTCCCAACCGATTCCAGATTCTCAAATCAGCGCCAATAAAAATACAAAACAAGGCGGGCAGGCACACACCACACACAATTTTCACACATACATATATCCGAGGAGAGGGGGCTTTATAAACAAAACAAACAAGACAACCGCACCGCACCGCACACACAGGCCTGGTTATTCGGAATACACTTGGCGATTAATGTTAATGATTGTGTTATACACACGCACACCCAAGAGTCCAGCTTTAATATTCATAAGTTTAAAGGCGACTGTGTGTGTGTACACACTAATGAGTGGCGGTGGAGCTACCCTAGAAAATATACACACACTTCTTGGCAAGTATTTAAAATGAGTTTTTCGGTTGTTGTTGTTGTTGTTTTTTTTTTCCTCCATTTTTTTTATACCAAATTTCCTTCCCCAGGCCCCCTTGTGCCTTACCCCAACCGCCGAAAGAACATTACACGCAAAGTAAGAGTAGTTAGAAGGTGGCTTAACGGCCTCCTCCTGGGGGGCACACACACAGTAGGTCAGGAGTGTGTTTTCTAAGTAGCGTGTTGTAGTAGTAACTGTTCTCGCTCTCTTTGTCTCTCCCTCTGTCTCTCCCTCTCTTGTGCTCTCTCTCTCTCTCTCTCTCTGTTTTTGTTGTGGGTATGAAGTTGCCTGCCTGGGTTAACTTGGCGTATACTTGATATACACACACACACACCACTCACTGGTGGGGCACACAGGAGGAGCAGCAGCACACGGAGTAAACGGAGACCCCTTACACGTGTGTGTCGCGCACGCATCGATTTTTCCGTTCCCTTTTTTTTTTCTCTTTATATTCCTTTTTTTTTTTGGTATTATTTTTTTGGGGGTATCACTGAAACTTGCTTAAAGCCGGACTTGGTGTCCTGTCCCCCATATATACACACACACACACACACACATAGATTAGTCCATGGACCTCACCTCTATTCCCACATCCTGCGGTCTCGAAGCGCACGGCCCACAGACATAGTAGTTGGTGGAAAATGTAATCGGGGAAACACAAAACTAACCAGGGATTGCACTACACTGGACACACTGGACACTGGCTTTTGTGTATTTCGTTTGATTTCAATTTATTTTCTCGCTCGGGTATCCTTTCTCCGTTAGCCTGCCGTTCTCCTTGCCGTTCTCACTACGGGCTGTTATCCGTTCCGTTCTCACTACAGGCTGTTGTCCACTCCGCTCTCTCGTCGCATTCGCGTTCCGCACCGTTCGAGGCGATTTAACAAACTGAAAAGGAATTTCGAAACCAAACCGATTCGATGGAATTTTCTTCACTTTTCCGAGAGCGATTCTCGGCTCTCAAGCTCTCAGTTCTCAGTTCTCGGTTCTCGGTTCTCGGGGATGATGTTGTTGATATTGTTACACTTCATCTTCGGCGAAAGGCGAGTGCATGCGCATTTAGTGGCTTTCCTCTTCTTATTCTCGCATAATTTCCTTTTGTTCTGACATTCGTTTAGGTGGGCGCCAAAAACCAACACTGCGTATGAGTAATGTCATTTTTTTTAAATTGAGAAATTTGTGTCTCGCTGTAGCTTTATAACTGTTACTTTAATTAAGTTGAAAAAATTATTAACCTTAAAATTCCTATCTGCTATATGTCTTCGATAAATATTTAATTTATTTAACAACAAAAATAGAGGCTAACTTCGGAAATCCGAAATTTCTTTACCTTGCAGTTTGAAATTTGATCATGAAAATCAATCATAAATAAGCCATAAATGGTTTAATTTCTATTCTGAAAAACTTTTCTGTGTTAGTATTTATTGGGTTAACAAATTATTACTAAATTTAAATTTGTAAGAAATTAACATCTTTGGCAAGTTTTAACAATTTTAACGATGTAATTTTGTTAAAAAAAATTTAGTAAACTTTTGTATCCCTTGAATATACCCAGAAAGACTCCGCTGTTCATGCTGATCAAGAATATATATGATTTATAGGGTCGGAAATGACTCCTTCACAGTATTCCAACCTTCTCATTAAAATTATAATACCCTGCAAGGGTATACATATTTAAGAAATGAAAAAAAACCTAGCCGAGGACAAAGGTTGCAGCTGCAGATCAAAAATATATATATAATTTTTGAGATCTTTCGCCCTATTACCTACACTTTCGCTAGGCTTTTACCAAAGTGTATGAACATATACTCTTTGATTTTAATTGTGATACTGTTGATAGCCTATGGAAACTAGGCTTAAATGTATACAAATTCATACAGAAATCATTGCTTTTACAGCCTGGACTTTCATTGTAAAGGTACCATGAAAATGGATACCTAGGGAGACATTTACAGGTGCTGACATACATTTCTCTTAATACAACAAGACGCCATTCTGTTCGCCGTTTTTTAGTCGTTTGGTTCCCCTTTGTACCACAAATATTTATATTATTATTACTATACAGTTTTTACAAAATGTTTAGGATTGCAGAAGTTTATTTTCTTAGATCCTTTGTCTGGACAACGCGGATGGTGATGGTTTCTCCGAAATTTTAGGATGTGAAGGCCACGTAACATCGATTGGATTCCTCTGAGAAGGCCAAATAGGCGGCCACTTTGCGTTCTAACGATTACTCAAAAACCAGACTAAAACAGAATCCCTTTATTTCACTTATAACCTTTTTTGCGCTCTCCTCCAAGCTTTTCCTGCAATGCAAACGCAGAGCAGCGACAACAGCTTATTAGATTATCCCAACTAATATTGAGTCACAAGAAAAACAGAGAAGCCAGTTCCACTCCAAGAGAGTCCGCTTTCCTATGATCCTTTCTATTAACTCTTGGAAATGGAACCGGAAGAGTAAATGGCTACAGGCGAAGGCACTGCACAAGTACAGCTGTAATTGAGGATTCTTTAAAATCTTCACAAGCTAAAAAATACGCCTCAAAGAAAGAGAAAGTTTATTAAAAAGGGTTTGCTGATGTGTATTTATAAGGGGTTTTTTGCAACATAAGAACTTAAAAGCAAAAGAACTTGAAGCAGACAAGCTGTAAATACATTTTAATGTGAGAGTTTTTTGTTCTTTCGTTTTCTTTTCTATTTTTTTGTAAGATTTAAGCTACGTATTTATACAGAGAATAAGAAATTAAGAAAATGCAATTGGCTAAGGGAAAATGTGTGAGGAAATAAAAGGGAAGATGTGGCGGCTAACTGAGGTTTTGGTCTTAGCAGACTTTGCAAGGCAGGCAGCCCTCTATTCGATCTCTAGGCCTGCTGCTCCTCGGCGCCATCGGGCGAGGTGTGCCAGACATGTCCTGTTTCTAGGGCCTGCAATTTAAGCAGCTCCTTCTGGCTGTCCTTGGCCTGCAAGTGGAAAACGCTTTGCTAAAACGGAGAGAGAGTGGAGAGGGAGTAGACAGAAGATCGCCTAAATTAATGAGAACTCAATGGTTTATCGTGGTGACACACTCACCTTGACCTCCTTGGTGGTCAACACATCCATTTTGTCATAGATAATGGCATGCAGGCCGAGCTCCTTCAGCAGCTTGATGGTGTCTTTGGAGTTGTTGTCATCGCCCCAGCAAAATAGCACCAGGCCGCGCTCCTTGGCCAGATTCACCTAAAAGCGTCCCAGCGTGGCTGAATGGTTCACGAGTTCATCATCATCAGTATCATCATGTTGGGTGTTACCTGGCTGGGGTCACGCAGCAAGTCCTCCGTGTGAGCCACAATGCCCAGCAGCTCCATGGCCACCGCATGCCAAACGGCCAGCTCCATCGAGTTGCCCCTGGGGTCCAAATACTGCTCATATCGCGTCGTTCTGCCGAGCGTCAGGAACATGACAGGATATCGGTTTTGCTTGTACCTCAGCATCGTACAGATGTCGGGATCGAAGCAACTCAAGACTATTCGTCGAGTGCCCGCCTTGCGCAGCACAACGTCCAAAATGCAATCGATGTAGAGATTCCGGTCCACCACATGCTCGAACTCCTCCTCCATTTTGCCATCCTGCAGGCGCTGTGACCACTTAATCTCGATATTAAAGCCCACATGGACATCCAAAGCGTCGAGGACATCGGCCAGCTGGGGAAAAGGCTGGTGTTCCAGCGAGTCGTCGTTGTGAAAGGAGCGCGTCTCCCTCGACAGGCCCTCGGCCGTGTGGTACACCTTGAGCTTCTTCAACTGCTCCAGGGACAGCTCTCGCATGGGCAATGCCAGGAAGTCGTGCTCCTGCATGCTGCACTTGGATTTCAAGGAGACATAAATCATGAAATCATGATAGACCACCGGCACCAGGTCCTTGCTCAGCTGAACATCAAATTCCACCATATCGGCACCATGGTCGGCGGCATATCTCAGCGAGGTTATGGTATTCTCACGGATCACAGCATCCTTGGCCTTGAAACTGGTGCCGGAGCCGCGATGTCCCACATCCAGACCCGTCCACTTGTTGTTCCAGTAGCGGGCATAGCTGACGCTCATGTCCATGAGGGCGCACTGCGAGGATGGCTTGACAATGAGGTAGCCCAGCCGCATCATGCCCAGCGGCCGATGGCCCTTGGCACAGGTGATGGGCAGCTCCAGACTTCCCTCGGAGCGCTTGAACAGATTGGGCAGGACATAGTGATAGCCCAGGTGATTCGGCACGCCGTCCTCCTTGGCCACCCGCGAGCTGAACGTGTACAGATCGATCAGGAAGGCAGTGTTCTCCAGATCTGCCACGGTCATGTGGAAGATAACCAAGTCGCTGGGCCCACAGCCAATGCCGAACTGCTCCTGGGCCCTGATCTCGCAATCATCGGCACTCAGGGTCACCACCTCGCTGAAGGCAAAGGCCGTTGAGGACTCGCCACCATTCTCCTTGGTGTCATGCGTGTCATTGGACAGGGAATCCTCCTGCGGGGAAACGGGCGCCAAGGAATCGCAGCGCTCGGCACTGGGTATACTTAGATTCATGGGTGTCACCTTCACCTGGACATGTCGTCGCTTCATTCGCTGCTTAAACGTGAAGGGGGCATAGAAGAACTTGAGCTGAACCAGCGTCTCCTGGGTCAGCCAGCCCCTGTCCACCTTCTCCTGGCCGCGAAACGAGCCAAAGATGTCGGAATTCTCCTTGGCAGGCTGCTCATCCAGCTCCCTGATGATTCTGGGCTGCAGGGAAAAGGGAATTTACGCTGTTTTAGTGCACTTTTCAGATTTGAGATGCTTTAAATAAGAGGCTACCGGAACGGAACTCTCCATCGGGTATTTCAGGGGAGGAATAATGAAAAACTCGATTGCTCTAGACCTGTAATTGAGTCTCCCAGCGACGGACTAGCAGCGATTGCTCCGCACTGCTCGGGTCCACGGCACAGACAAAGTAGCGATATTCGGTATCGCAGTGACGGGGCACATAGACCTCTCCTGTCCACAGATTGCTTTCGGTCTCATCTTGATCTTCCTGGCCGCTGTCCTTGGCGAGTAGGGCCGCTCCCGAATGCTGCCAATTGCCCAGGGCCTCGCAGTTTCCCACAACGGCCAAACGTTCGTTGGGAGCCATGTCCTGGTGCATCAGCACCCGGAATGTCCACAGCCGATTGGTGGTTATGTCGCCAAAGGTACGTCGTGAGCCCAAAATGTTGGCGTTCTCTGTGGCCGTGCAGGAGGAGATGGGCGGCGCCGCCATGGCGTCCTCGTCGCCATCGTGCCAGCAGCTCTGCATTCTGTTGAGGGTTCAAAGGTCAATATTATTGGGTATTATTATCATTATATAAATAAATTTTTGAAGGCTGAACTTAATTAAATTGAATTATTTCTTGCCCAAAAATATATTTTAAAATGCATTTCAAGCTGAAAGGCTTCAGCCAAGTGAGTTTTAAATGGAAAGAGTGATTAAATACACATCTTTGAGAGTAAATTAATCAAAATTAATAGTTTGTTTAATTAAAAATAATGTAAAACATTTTTTAAATGTTTATTATCAATAATTGTTTAGTAATTGATAGCCAACACAAGTATAAACTTTATAAATGTTTTAATGAGGGTCGCAAAGCAATGATACATATATTTATTTTCACTTTATTAACAAAGGCCAACCGATAATATAAACACATTGGATAAATACTTTTTCCTTGGCTTTACATTTGTTATTATTTTATTTATTGACCTTATCAGTGGGGTGTGACGTAAATAAGTATGTTTATCTCTTACTTGCTGCTGTTAAATGAAAACAAAACGCACAACTCTTGCTTTGTTTTGGTTTTTCTTGTCTCTTTGCCCCTCCTTCCTCGTGTCGATTTTCTTTTGTGATTTTCCTTTTGCCGCAACTACAAAAACAAAAGGAAAGGTGTGCAAAAAAGTGGGAAGGAATTCAGGCGACGACAGCTGTTTGTGGTGAGAGATTTTCCTTAGGAAAACATTAGGATTATCACTTTAGCTCTGCGCCATGTCAAGTCACTTGTTTTGCAATTTTATTTAATTTTATAATGCTAAAATCCGTGGTAAACTACGATTCTACCTATATGAGTTGCATTATAATCCAGGGAAATTGGTGCAAAGTGGCCAGTAGCGAATAACCAATAACATGCCAGAGCATGTCTCTCTTTTTGGTATTAAAATACTTACGATTTGGTTTTTTATCGTAATCGCTATCGATAATGTAGTGGAGGTATTGCTATCGGACCGAACGTGCTAGGGTTTGTTATTATTTTCTTTTCGGAAAATAATAAATTAAAATAGATAAATAACTCAGTTTAAGAGATATAAGAAGCTTAATTTGCAACGTGACATGGCTGCCATAATACCAAAAAGTAAGCCTACTGTTTTTTAACAAGTATTTCACACATTTTCCGTCTTTCGGATGTTGTGTAACTGCTTGTTGCTTGTTTTTCTATACAACTTTTCGCTCTAATTAAACTATTTAATTAATTAGGCCTGCCGCTGGTCAGAACTAGCACTCCGGCGCTGCAGTTCCTCCGTTTTCGTGGCAAAATCAACATACAGCGGCCCAAGGAGCCGCACTACGAACGCGCCCGGGTGATTGCAGTGACGCAGCCCAAGTACCCGGAGCCACACAAGGCCAGCACCTGCTTCAGGACGCGAGCGGAGCGCACGCAGCAGCAGCTGGAGAATCCGTACAACGAGATCATAGCCCGCGAGGTGCGCAACTGGCTGGATCACTCCAAGCTGGTGGCCATCTTTCACCTGAACTCCATCACCGCCGACGAGATCTTCCGCGTTCGCGTCCAGCTGCACAAGCAGAACCTGCACCTCAAGTCCTACGGCCGCAAGATCATTGGCCAGGCGGTGGAGGGCACTCGCTACGAGGCCATTCTGCCGCTCTTTCACTCCAATCACTGCATCATCTTCTCGCCGGACCAGCAAAAGATCTCCACCCTGCTGAAGATCACACGAAAAGTGCCACAGATGGTGCTCCTAGGCGGCATTGTGGAGGAGACCCTGCTGAGCAGGAACGAGCTGATGGCCTACGCCCAAATGCCAGGCCTGCAGGCGGCCCAGGCACAACTAGTCCAGACCCTCAACCAGGCAGCTGGCCACCTCGTCCAGCAGCTGCAGGCGCATCAGAATAGCTTCGTCCGAGTGCTCGATGTCCATGCCAAGGGGGAAGAAGGCACCAAGGATTCGGCAGCGGAGGAGGAGGCGACCAAGGAGTAATTGTAGTTAAATCGATTGTTTTTGTTAAATAACAAGAAAAGCCAAGGCAAAATATTGTATCCATTGTCTTTCTCATACTAAACTAGAGTTTCTACAAATTGGTTAACTACTACTGGCTGCCTTTTATGACTAGAGAGATTGCACTTTCCGAACATCTGCTGGAATGATGGCGTCAGTTCGTTGGCACCGCTCACGAGCTGATCGCGGCGGTGTGCTGCTGCTGCTGCTGCTGGTGCCAGCGCTGCCTGCAGTTGTAGGCCAGATTGGCCAAGGCCTCCGCAGCGTCCAGTTCGTCCTTGTGATGGAGCAGCCAGCTATCCCCGCGAGAGGCCGCAGGATCGTTGGTGAACATCTGACTGACGCTGCTGCTCTTCTGCCTGAAAACGAGAGAGAGTTTTGTACTTGTAATCGCTATAATATTTAAAAAGTCTGCCCACCTAGTTGAATTCCATTCAATGTGATAGTTACTCCTGTCCGGCGTAAACTTGGCCGCGCTCTCCAGCCACTTGTTGAGCTGAGCGCCCGGTTGGGCACCATTGTTGACCGCCTCGCCAGCGGAGGTATCCCTCAGATACTTCTCCATCATCTGGTGCTTGTACTTGGCTCTGCCCACCATCATGGGCATCCCTACACGGTCGGCAGACTCCACATAGAAGTTTGGCTTGTACTGGGACGTGGAGTCGTTGTGGGCATTGCCATCGCTGCCGGTGCTGTGGCTGGACAACCCATCATCGTCCTCGTCGTCTTCAAAGTCCTCATCATCTCTGGTAGGACACGTGCGCATTTCCTCCTCCCAAATACTATCCTCCGACGAGATGCTGAACTGCTCCACATTGCCCCTTGCATTGTGGTTGTAGTTCTTGATCAGATGTCCCCACGACTTCTTAGCCTTTTCGCGCTCCGAGTTTTTCAGCTTCCGCCGCCAGTTGGCGAACCAATTACAGATCTGCGTGTAGGTCAGTCCCGTCTCCCCGGCCAGTTGCTTCTTCTCCTCGCGGCTGGGATAGGGGTTCTCGCGGCGCCGGATCAGCCAGTCCTTGAGCATTCTCTTGATGTCGGGTGTAAATAGACGTTTGGCTGCTCGCGTTGCCGGCTGCAGTTCATCCTCTGGGGGCCAGGCGCGTCTGGAAAACGTTCCCAGTCAGATATTTGTATATTTATAACTTAAGAAACTAAAAATGTATTTAAATTAAAAGGTCAGTTAAGCTAGACGTTACTTTCATTCGAAATTCTATTACTAACTAACTATCTTTCTTTTCAGAAGTTTGATAGAATCAAAGCTTGTTAACTGGCACTTTATCTAACCGATAAATATTAACTACAAGCAACTAAAAATGTATTTAAATTGACGGTCAGGTAACCACGTTACTTTAATTCGAAATTCTATTACCAACTAACTAACTTTCCTTTCAGAACTTTGATATAACCAAAGCTGGCTAATTGGCACTTTATCTAACCGATAAATATTAACTACACATTGAGCAACCCACCTGCTGTGACGACGATTCCGCTTAGGCCTCGTTGACTTCTCCATGGCGCTCTGAAAAGAATTAAAAAAGAGATCGTTGATACAGCAGATATGGCACGATATCATAATAATGAAGGCAATCATTTTAAAAATACCCTGTAAGTCAATTTAATTTCAAAACTCTCGGTGGGTGGCGCTATTTCTGGCCCACGGATTTTCATGTTTTTTGGCTCTGTTGCTGTTTTCATTTTATTTTCTCAACGAAACAAATATTTAGGCTTTGTCACCACCACCGCCACAGACGAGAGAAACCGAGAGCATAGCGAGTGGGATATCAGAAGAGAGTCTTCTCTGAGCAGAAGAAAAAGTCTGTTAAGGGTCTCATCTTTCCTTTAAATGTCAAACTGTGTGTGCGTGAGTATGTTTTTCATGTTTTTCTATTTCACTTAACCTCTTGGTTGGGAAATTCATTGATAAAACTGGCGAATCATGTTTTTTCCACCAATGTATATATATATACTTGGATGTTTATATATAGATCTTATGACACTGGCTGGGTGTTTACGATTCGCAGCTCATTTTCACTCTCGTGACCCTTAAATGACACTTGAAATATGTGTTTTTCCGGTTCGATAATCTTGGGAAAAGTCCAAATAGTACTTTGAGGATGCATCACTTTTGTTGACACTCGCAGGCAATTGCATTAACATTACCACTAACATTATATAATCCAACATAACACCATTGACTTGTTTTGTTTGTTTTCGTTTTTCAATGTTTTTAAAATGTATTCCGTTTGTGGGGAAGTACATCCTTGTTTTCCCCGAATAAATGAAAGGCAAATCTGCACCCACCTGTAAATTTTCGATCTATATTTTCCGATTATGTTTCGTTATTTTTATAAAATTCTGAAATAGACGAGGGCTTGTGCTTCGTTCGGCGTTCTGGGCCAGACTGAACCATCATCCGAAAGAATGTTTTTTCAGAGACCCGAAGAGGACTCTCCTCCGACGATCATCGGCTGAAGAAGAACACTCCATCCGACGTCCGAGTGGTGGGGGCACTTTTAATCTATTTACAAAATACTGCTAGATATGTGTGCTTATTTTAAAACAATCGCTCGTTCTCAGGAGAATGCTTGCGAATTACTTTCGCTCTCGATGCCCACAGCCATTGGGGGTGTGCAGCCAGCGTGGTTGATGATGAGATGGGACGGTGGCCATGACGTGCTTCAATTTAAATTGTGTCGCAACTCATTGCTGAAACATAACAATTAGTATTTTAATGGCCCACACAAAATAGATCAAGTGTCTTATAATAACGCGGAGAAATCAGAGTCAGAATCAGAGTAGGATACTTAATAAAATGAAGTTGGAATGAAATTTATGAAAAAAGTATTTCGAAATTATATTTCAATCAAATTAATAAATTCAAACATTGCAATCAGATTGTTCCATTATTCAAAGCTATTTTAACATTGATTAGCATAAGCCATTAGGTCTTCCGAGGATATTTTTGGCACTTCTGCCAACTGGCTAACTTCGTAAAACCAAACTTTGTACACTTTTGCATCAGGAAAATCGATCATAAGTAAGCAAAAAATGCATTAATTTTGCATCAAAAAGCTTTCCTGTATTAAATTAAATTGACGTTACAAATGTGCATATTAAGTTTAAAGTTTAAATACATAAATTTTTTTCCCAATTTTTGACAATTTTAAAATTGTCAAAAAATGTATTTCTCCCAAACATGTCTAGATTGATTCGGCTTTTGATGTTGATCAAGAATATATATGATTTATAGGGTCGTAAATGACTCCTTCACTGTTTTACAAGCTTCTGTCTAGAATTATAAAACCCTTCAACACTATAATAAATAAAAAATAATTAATTAATTATAAAATTAAAATTAGGGAAATAATAAATGAATAATGATAAATTAACTATAAAAACCTGAAGGGTTTAATAAATAAATAATAATAATACATTAATTAT
>JAEIIH010030787.1:0-23124 GCA_018904745.1 Drosophila orosa
GCATGGGGCCCATATCGGAGGTAGATATGGTAAGTACAATTAATAAATATCTTTTGATTCAATTAATAAGTAATAAATTTAGGTACTAAAATATGTAATAATTACAATATTAAATAAGTATACGTTATATTTTATGATATTTGCAAATATTTCTTACGTATACGTAATATTTTATGATATTTCCAAACATTTATCACGTATACGTAATATTTCAAGACATTTTTCCTTTATTATTTGCAACTGAGTTCAACAGGCAACCCTCTGCCTCTTGCAGGTTCAATTTGCAGGGTCACCACCTCCTGCTCCTCCTTCACCTGACTGACTTCCTTTTATTTCCTTTCTCCGTTTCCATTGCAGACCTACTCGATGGACTGTTATTTTCGGCAATCCTGGGTGGATAAACGTCTCGCATTCGAGGGGGCACAGGACACGCTGGCACTGAGCGTCTCCATGCTGGCACGGATTTGGAAGCCGGATACGTACTTTTACAATGGCAAGCAGAGCTATTTACACACGATTACCACGCCAAATAAGTTTGTGCGGATCTATCAGAATGGACGGGTGCTATACTCCAGCCGTTTGACAATTAAAGCCGGCTGCCCCATGAATCTGGCCGATTTTCCCATGGACATACAAAAGTGTCCCCTGAAGTTCGGTTCATGTGAGTATATGTCGACGGCATTGACACAAAAGCATGCCAAGTGGGGCATATGGGGAACTCAGTGGCTCAGTGGAAATTATTATGCATAATTGCCGCTCATTGCGCTTTGATATGATTTGTTCTTCTCGGCAAAATGTCCACTTGTTCTGTCCAAGGACCATGACGAGACTGAGCTGGGGATGGCGCTGAATGCCGTGACATTGGCTGAGAAAGATGGGCTTTGAATTGAAGGGGGAAATGAGAAATGGCACAAAAGCCGGATATGTTGAAGTGGTTTTGCATACGTCCGAATGATGGATGCGGATTAGATGAAGTAATGGCTGAATGGCATATCCTAATGCAGTTTGTAATCCGTGGGAGAGCTTTACAAGGCTGAGGAGTTAAAGCGCTAAAGCTCTTAAACGCTTAAACAGTAGGTGTGAGCAAAGGACAGGCTAATTGTCTGAATTTTTATTGATATTCCTCAAAAAATACTCCCAACTTTTATGGAATTAATTGTGCAGCTTTTTAGCTGCAATCAGCACTAATTACCATAACCCAGAATACCCATAGCTCCCCTCTTGCCAGTCTCTGCCACACTTGTTCCCCTGCATATGACATTTCCATTATTTTCCGGGCTACAACAATGAGTAAATCTCCTGGCATTTGATGCATTTCCATCACATTTCCCTCCCCCTACTATTTAAATGCAAAATAGAAAGTATTCAAAGAAATACATTCATACATATGTATGTGCCACATTGTTAAATATTTGTTCAACAAATTTTTTTGGGGGCGATAGGAATGGTGTTGTGTCTCTCCCCTCCACTGGCTTCCTGTTAAGACCTGCTGCTAACTGCCTTGGCAGCTTATCGCAAATGAACAAGCCTCCGCCCCAACCTGTGCTAGGAATGTATTATTACTTCCGATTTGTTGTGAATAATGCTGGCTGTATGCAGTGTAGGAATTCAATTACCCCTCCAGCCAGCCAGCCGCTTAATGTTGACAATTTCCCATTTGATGCGACGAGCGAACTGAACTCGCAAAATATTGCCAAAGTCAGCGATTGCCAAACAGACAGGTGCCAGGATGGAGATGTGCGAATGGGGATTTCGGGTGGTGGGTAAACCAGCCTCACACATGGCGCAATGTTTGGCAATTTGTGCATTTTGGAGAAGTAGCAGCCAGCCAGCAGCAACAACCAAATAAAATAACTGAACACACGTGAGGGGCGAAAAATAGTGGGCGGTGGTGCTGGTTAGTGAGATAGCTTTTGGTAAATGATTGAATGAACAGACCTGTGATGGGTAGCAAGTTCTGGTTTAGGTATGCGAAATGGGAGTTAGCTGGAATTAGGGAATATCAGACTTTATTGGATTGGCTTAAAACCATTTTTTCACACTCTTCTTTAAGAATGCTGACTCTTAAATTAATCTTAGAGTCATGTCAAGTGATACAGGTTGTTTAAAATAAAGTATTCCTTTCCTTCAACTTTTTTAAGTGCCAGGGAGTTAATTTAAAAGCAAAATAATACCATATAATTCAAATAAATACTTTCACTGTCTTAGTTTCTGGGTTAAGTCAAAGTACTTTACCCGTTAATTACAATAAATTCTCCAGAAAACTTGCAGCGTTCCTTAAAATATAATAATATAATTTTTTTATTCAAAATAAAAGTAAATATTATCAAGGGTACCTACTAATTCGTAGTTTTCTTTAAAAATCAATTGAAAGTGCTATTCAAAAGTGAACCCCACCTGGAAAACAGTCGCAATCCCCATCCATGACACCCACTGAGTTCCACCGAGTGCCACCCTCTTAATTGACAATACAATACTGTGCAGAATAAACAAAAATCGAATGAAAAAAACAATACTATAATCGAAACAGTTGGCTACACCACGTCCGATGTCATCTATCGCTGGAACAAAGAGCGACCCGCCGTTGCCATAGCCGAGGACATGAAGCTGTCGCAATTCGATTTGGTCGATTGTCCGGCTGGCAATTTGACGGACATTGTGTACAAGGCGGCGGCACCGACACCACAGCGTCGCCCTTATAACAACAAGGATCTGCCCTATGTGGGGGGTCGTCCGAGGCCCACCAGCAAAGTGCTGACCACGTTTGCCGGTCCGGCGGCCAAGAATCAGCATGTCCGTGGCACAGGACTAAAGCTGGATAAAGGTGCCTTTGGCACTGGACGGGATACGGCAGGTGGAGCAGTGTCCACCACCAATCTGGCTGGCAGCATCACCCTGGAGACCAATCATCCATGTAAAAGGAGAAAATAAAAATATTTAATGATTTAAATAATAATATAATGCCTCTTTTCAGCGGAATACTCCATGCTGATGGTTAACTTCCACCTGCAGCGCCACATGGGCAACTTCCTAATCCAGGTTTACGGTCCCTGCTGCCTGCTGGTCGTCCTCAGTTGGGTCTCCTTCTGGCTGAATCGCGAAGCCACCGCGGATCGAGTTTCCCTGGGCATCACCACCGTGCTGACAATGACCTTCCTCGGCCTCGAGGCTCGCACCGATCTGCCCAAGGTCTCGTATCCCACGGCCCTGGACTTCTTTGTGTTCCTCTCGTTTGCCTTCATCTTTGCCACCATCCTACAGTTTGCCGTGGTGCATTACTTCACCAAGTACGGCTCGGGAGAGTGTTACTTCATCATTGAGGAGCTGGATTCGGAGTCGGGGGAGTCGGAGACGGAGCAGCAGTCCTCGGACTTTCGGGATAGCACCGAGTCCAAGATCTACGAGGTTATTCCCCTGTCCATGTGCGCCATCAGCATGCCACCGCCTCACTCAGCCGGCGGCAGTCGGCTGGGCATGCTTACCTCCAGGAATCGAGCGCCCCGGAATCGTCGAAATCATGGCCTGTGGTCCCTGAAGCTGCTCAGCTTCTTTGACTGGCGGCGAAGGAAAGGAAGGCCGGCCCATGTGGGTTACTCATCGGACGAGGAGGAGGACAATGAGCAGACGCAATTGAGAGCTCACGAGGTTCCAACCACATCTGCTGCAGCGGCGGCGGCGGCAGCTGCAGCTGCTCAGGCCAGTCCACCGCATGTGGGCAGGCGAAGGATGTCCTATTATCGCCGCGAGGAGATGGAGGCCCGGCGAAAGGGGAAACGCACCCCGCAGTACAACTCCGTGTCGAAGATTGACCGCGCCTCGCGGATCGTCTTCCCGCTGCTATTCTTCCTGATCAACGTGTTCTACTGGTACGGCTACCTGTCGCGGAGCTCACGCATTCTGGCCAGCACGCCGGACGCGAGCACCTGATGTTACCTTTTAGCAATTTAGACAGAGTCCTCGAAGAAATCAGTAAGCGATCGCCGGCGGTGAACAGTCAACTAAGAGCTGGATAAGGTGCTGGGAAAAGTATAAGGATTGGGAAGGAACAAGCAGGATAAGAAGGATTTTTTACTGTTCAGATTCAGTTACGCTCTTTTTCTGATTTGCTACCAACACAACGACAACGCTTAATGGGATTTCTTTGCGCGCTAAATTGCTAAAGTACAGAAAACAGATTCAAATCTAACATATCAGAGGACTTGCTACAATGGACACCCTTTTGAATATAATATATGGAGGGGGTGTCCTTTCTAATTTGTACAGTTTAGCCTATAAGTTAAGTTGCTTTCCTGTTAGTATTTTAGCTCAAGTTAATGTTAATTTTAATGCTTGCACTTGGCTTAGTTGAGAAGTATGTTTAGTTTGCTGCCAAAGGAAACTGGGATCACGAACAAATAGGAGAAATCGTTAGGAAAATGCCGTCTTTGCTGATTAATAATTAGTTGATAAGAAAATACATAAATAAGTCACACAGGCCCACAAAGTAATATTGTTAAATGTTCAGCCAGATCTAAAGCAAATGTTATTGAAGGTCAACGATGATCTAAGGATATTATTTTACGTATTTATAACTTTAAATCCATCCTGAGACCTTCAAATGGTTAGTGAAGTAACGCCCTTTTCGTGGATTTTATTTATTAATTGTCTTTTTACGCAATTGTTAATTTTGTATATACACAAGGAAGGTTTAGTCTAGTTTTGTTCATGGATAGATTTGCGATCCTTCGATTTGGCACCCAATCTAATATACAAAAAATAACCAGCAGAGAGTGTTACTTGCCAGCAGAACTAAAAGAAGAAACTACAAATTAAATAAAAGTCAAAATAAGAAGTAGATTTTCCTTACAAGCTGAGGGGGATCCTTGCTAGGCTCACAAATACGGCAGAAGGTCGCCCAGTCGCGGTAGATACACATCGGGCTGGGGCAGCTTGCCCTTCTCCCGCTGGACATCCGAAAGACTACCATATCGGCCAGTGCCCACCAGGAGCGACAACATGCCACAATTGCTGGCAAAACCCACATCTATTTTCAGGCTGGAAAGTAGGATGAACAAGAAGAAGGAGCACAGGGCAGGAACTCATTAGAAGTGCCATAAACGAATGCCTTAATCCCGCTTACCAGTCACCAATCATAAGCGTGCGCTCCGTTCGCAATGCTCCGGACTTTGTCAGCGGCTCAAGGACCAAGGGATTTGGCTTGCCCATCTCGAGTGCATCCCGCTCGGCACTAGCCTCAATGCCGGCCACAAAGGCGGCTGTGCCGGGTATACAGAAGCCGGGATATTTGTGAACGGCATCCCGATTGGTCACTAGGAAAGCGGAGCCGGGATTGCTGCAAAGGATGTGACAGGCACGGGCCATCTTGCAATAGCTAAAGTGTTCATCCCAGCCGACAACGACGGCGCCCACATTCTCGGCCGCCTTGGGGTTTCCGAACTCGCGAGCCACAAAGTCCGGCCAGTTGTCGCCCGGAGCCAGTTGCTCTGGCTCTCCGCCGCCATAGCTGTCGATGCCGTGCTGCCTTAATTCCCGTGCTATGGCCGCATTGCCCACCACATAAACCCTGTGTCGCTTGGCGTCGAACTCTGAACTCTGGACAAGATAGTCGGCAATGGCGGCCGTGGGCGATATAATGTGTCGGGCGCTTGGCAGCTGGAAGCCCAGACGCTGGGAACGCTCGAAGAGCTCCTGGCGCGTCTTCAGTCCATTGTTGGTAATGATATAGACCGCTTTGCCCTGGCGCTGCTGCAGGGCATTCACAACATCCGGTGCTCCCTCTATGGCCGTGTCATCCTGCCAAATGGTGCCTGTGTGTGCGTGTCAAATGGATATTTGATTTGTTTAGCTTTTTGCGACAGTTGGAAATGTAACGAGATTTGGTGAATGCGGAAAAATCAAAATGGGGATTTCTGTTAAGATTTATTAAGTACGTAATAGGTACTACCTATCCTATATTTTATCATCAAAGGAATATCTTGAACTTAAACGTTATTTAAATCCTTGCTTAACTTAACTTATACTCAATTTTAGTAACAAATGCAAAGTTTATTATTTATTTCTATCAAATCAAATATTATTAGTGCAGCTACGGTTGAAATAATAGAACTAGCGATAGCTTAGTTAAATGGAAGTATCTTGACACGATCCTATATATTTAGTTTTTAGGATCGTTACGAGATATATCCATTTATAACTATTTCCTCCCATTTAACTTTGATTATAATTATGAAAACCTTGTATAATTCCTTGAACTCAAATATAAAAAATAATTGCATAATATTCCTTTAATGTTCGTAATATCTGGTATTATTATTATTATTTCTTCCTTTTCGTTGCTACCATTTTGACTGCAACTGTTTTGTAACTAGGCAAACATTTCAAAAAGCTTACCATATGTTAAGATATTGATTTATTTATTAACAACTTTTTTCTCTCTCTCTTTTACTTAACAAATGTTCCCAAAATATTAACTTATAAATGAAATGCTCTCTTTTAATGCAACTTCGCACTTTAAATTATATTCCAATAATCCCAAGATCAAATAACGATCAATTGAGCTTTTTATTGATGTAACCAGTGACCGATATTAGTGTTCACGATGAGTTGACAACCCTGGCCAAAGCTATAAATTTGTAAACACTCTGACGCGCTCTCTTTCACACCTTTGGCGCCTGCCCCCAACTCACCGTCGCCGTCGCAGAGAACCGTGTCGAAGCTTTGGAGCCACTCGCTCACCTGCTCCCCGGACAAATCGGACAAGTTGATTGCTTCTCCGCCTCTGGACATTCTGCTGCCGTAGACCGCTTCGCCAAATGTTTGCGACTCGACTAAATCGGCTAAAGCGGAGCCGCCATTCCCCATCATGATGATTGGGGGAAAACTGCTATCGCCCTCTCCCTCGCTCTCGAATAAAGCTTGCTTGGGGGGCGAAAAGTAGGGTACATAACGCTAAGGGCATATCAATAAACTGATGCGGTTTGGCGAACTGCTACAAAATGCTTGTTTATTTATTTAGATTTAAATATGTTTGTATGTATGTATGTATTCTGCCGAATAAATTGTACTATAAATTTGCGTTAGGTATTTTAAAAAATGTTTGATAACGTAAAGCCTCTTCTCACACCAACAATAAATCCATTTACTTTTCGCCCGTCAAACTCTTGAGAATCGCAGGCATCAGGTCCCCCAACTTGGGCAGGTACACGTCAGGTATGAGCTTCTTGTCCTCCGGATCTTGGCTCAGCTTCCATTGCTCCACATCCTTCAACTGATGGATGCCAGAGCCCACGAGAAGTGTCTGAAAGCCGCAATTATAGCCCAGCAGAATGTCCGTGTTGGCACGGTCGCCAATCATTAAAGTCCTGGCCGGATTGATCTTCTTCTCCCTGATCAACGACTCGCAAATGGCTGGATTGGGCTTGCCAATCACTATGGGATCCCGTTCGGCACACGTTTGAATGGCACGGACGAAGCTACCGCTGCCCGGCACAATCATATTGGGCATGGGGAAACGCTCATCCGTATTGGTGGCCACGAACAGGCACTCGGGATTGTTCAGGTACGAGGCGGCCTTCATCATTTTGGGAAAGCTAAAGTGCTCATCAAAGCCCACGACCACGGCCCCAATGTCCGTGTCCAGCTTTAAATGCTTCTCCATGAACTCGGCCAGCGATCCCTGCATGATCTCGGGCCCGACTTTGGTATGCGCAATGCCAACGGCGTCCAGTTCCTGGGTGAGGCCCTCGCTTCCTATCACGTACACCCGCTTGCTGAAGTTGCGACGCTTCAGATAGTCGGCCGTGGCATGGGCCGTGGATATGATGCCGCCTTCCGCGATGTTAAAGCCCATATCGACACCCTTCTTCAGCAGCTCCGCCCGGGTCTTTGTCGAGTTGTTTGTGCAAAAGTAAATGGATTTGTCCATGGCCTTGAATTGATTCATTACGTCCACAGAGCCGTCCAGGGCTTGGCCATAGATCCAAAGGACGCCTGCGGGGAACAAGCATATATTATTACTTATATTTCATTAAGTAACTGCTGGATTTTACAGATTTATGTAATGACACACAATTAAGCCTTTGTAGGGTATCCGAGATGCGACTCTGCCGCTCTTATCACGCACTTCACTTTTTGACATTGAAATTGGCGAGGCAGCAACAACAACAAGAGAGAGAGAAAACTCTGTGACGTAGGGGGCCCGTAAATTGGTGTAGACATATCTTTATGTAACGCAACTTCCTGGTTGAATATCCTTTCACACACACACACACATGCATTGTTACCGCCTCCCCCTCCCCCGCTTACCATCACAGTCTGTTATAACAGAATCAAAGCTGGCCATCCACTCGGTCACCTTGGCCGAGGACAATTCCAGGAGATTCGTGCACGTCTGCTTGTAGATGGTCATGGCTGCTTTGCGTGAACCGAACCGAGATATCATGAATTGCTGCGCAGTGTCCAGCTATCTTTTACACATCACTTTTAATTTATGAATTAAGTTTCGATTGAGAAACTCCCTGAGAAATAAAACAGCTGTTGGCGCCTGTTGATGATGTTGAGCCAATGCAGTGTTGTCAGTTAAGCTTTTTTCAGGCTAGATCTAGCTTTTTAGAAAGGGAAAAGCTTATGAAATTTGTATTATTTATATTTTTATTCATAAATCACAAGAACAAAATGTCGCAACAAAAAGCTTTTTCACTTTTTTTTAATCCAATTATTTAGTTATATTTTGCTAATTTTAAGCTTATATTTTCTCACAGTCTAGCTTGTTTGAGGACTCATCACTCTCAAAATGTAAATACTGAAATACCGAAGGTGTGACCATAATCATATGTCAAACTGGTGTTTGGCGCCCGACTTTAATTGCACAAGTCGCCTGTGGACTATTCCTGTTTATAACCAAGTAAATATCACACATTTTGATCATTTGTCTGCTTGTTTATTAATGTATTATTAGGCTGCTAATCACTAAAATTAATTACTAATAGTACAGGCATTTTATATATATCTTTTGTTGTGTTGAATCTCAGCTTTCTCTTGGGTTTAAAAAACTTTGCTGGAAGAACTAACCATTGCAGAAATATTGAATTTAAATACTGACCCTAAATATTAAAGAATAGAATAAGCAAAAAGGTAAAAGGGTGCTGAACTGAGGAAAGGCTGGGGAGTTGAGAGCGAAAACTTTTTGCGTGCATTTTGTACTTGCATTTAAATAAATCTCATTAAGCTAAGGAAACGAAAAATTGTTGGCTAATTACAGAAATAAACTAATTTAGAATTACGGTAATCATAAACTAATAACTAGACACGAATCTTTTATAGAGAAAATTGCATTTAGAGGACTCTCAGAGGTCCATCGTTGCATCTGGGGTGCGTCTGCTGATGAGAGGTAATGAGCCAAGTCTATTTTGCTAAAGGATCCTGCCTAGAACTGCGACATAAGCAGGCCACCGCCGCCGCCGCCGCTCCCAACGCCGCTGCCTCCACCCCCACTGCCTCCTGGTCCTCCGCTCGTGCCCAGCACAGATCCCAGTAGCCCGCCGCTTGACATCTGCTGCTGCTGCTGCATGGGCATCTGCTGCTGTTGCTGCTGCTGCTGTTGTTGCTGCTGCTGCATTTGCATGGACGAGGAGAAGCTGTTCATGCCGCCAACGACTCCGGTAGCCATACTGGCGCCCAGGCTGGATAACCCGGGGCCAGGACCCCCGCCCAATGATCCCAAACTGGTGGCACCCATAACGCCCGCTGCCCCCCCACCCAAGCCCGCACCACCGGGCAGCAGACCCACGCCCGGCTCTGGGCTCTGATTCTTCTTTTTGCGTTTCTTCTCCTTTTTGCGCTTCTTGCGCTCCTTGTCGTCCTCGTGCCGCTTCTGCTTCTTGTGCTTCTTCTCGTAAGTCTCCAGGCCGGCCGAATCTGCAAATAAGCAGATGGAGTTGAATGTATACTTCAGGTTTAAGCCAGATTTTAGTCTCTAACTTACCCAGCAGCGTGGATTCCTGTCCCGTGGTCACGCCGTCTTTGTGCTTGTGCTTTTTATGCTTGTTTTTGTGTTTTCTCGCAGGTGTGACATATGTGGTACGATATTGTTCCGGCAGCTGCAGGGGATTAATTCGTTTGATTAATAATTTATTTATTAAAGAGTTGAGAGAGAAAAAAGTTCAACTTACAAGTTACAGAAATTAATAGATAAATAAATAAAGTTATGCGTTCAAAACAAAGAATAAATAAAGATTTTTTGCGTTCAAAACAAAGAAATTTCACCAAGTTTAAGGGAAAATAATTTGGTATTTGTTTAGTAAGGCAAACTAACTACTAAAACACTTTGTTAAAATAGTAGCAGTATTATTATTAGGTTTATTACAATGCAATTTTGGCTTGTTATTTCAGAATCAACAAAAGTTACACCAATTTTCTAATTTTGGAAAGAAGGAATAAATTAGAATAAATTAAGTAGCACTGATAGAGACATAATGTTTGTTTCTGCAGGACCGTCCTCGTTTTCACGCTTGACTTTGGCTATACAAATTCCTAGAGATTTACAAGAGATATTTGCAGCGATTATTCGAAATAGAAAACTGAGGAAAAGTGTGAAAACTGGAACGGCCCCAAGTGACCCACCGGTCCGGGATGCAGGCGAAAACCGGCCAGCTGCACGGGTGTTAGCGGGAGTAGCTCCTTGCCGCCAATGGGCGGCTTCTCAATCACGCTGCGCAGCGTGCTGTTCTCGACGGGATGTGTGATCAGGTCGTTGATGCCGGGTATATTCTGCAGGAACGAAGACAGCGACTCCTTGAACTTCTTTTCCTTGAACTTGGTCAGCGTGTGGTGTAGTCCGTTCTCCGTCATGAGATCCTTGTCGCCGGTCAGTTCCGCCTTGGCGGGTGGCTCCTTCATCGAGTAGAACGGCCCCGTGTGAATGATGGTCGGCGTTTTGCCCAGCGATATCGTTGTCTTTAGCGTGCCGGATGAGTCCTGGCGGGCCACAACGGGGGAACGGCCGCCGCCGTGAGGCGACGACCTCGGCGAGTCCATCATTATGTTGCCGTAGTTGCTCATCATCTTGGCACTGGGCACCCACACTTGCACACACACACACGCACACACACTCACTCGCACAGGCACACGCAGGCAGAGCAACAACTGCAACAACGGCAACAACAAGGCCAGCAGAAGGTTGCGCCTTTCGCGAGTGGGCTAGCAGGCAACGCCGGCCAAGCTTATACACTGCAATATGTGGCCCGGCTGCGGTGAACTACGACGGGCACTTGGCTGATCGAATACTTGATCAGTTTTCGGGTTTTGTGGCGTTTTCTAACTGATTTGGGGAGCAGGTCTCGCCATCTTGTTGTGTCCGCGAACCAGTGTGACCGCATTGCGAAAGCTGGCGAAAAACTGAGGCCAGGCCGAAAACGCGATGTGAACGCGGCATGAAAATACCAAAAATTTACGTAATATACTAAATTCGATTAATACTGCCAAGCAGTCTATCGATTATTTAGCGAATATTACATTAAATTGTTATTTATTTGTTTCTTTTTCAAGCCTTGGTTTAATGTGTTTGTATTTACTAAATTTCTTTTATTAGTTTCCAGTGGATTTCTATTTTACTGTGTTCTGAGATTTTGTATATCTTGCAGTGAAAATTTCCTCCTAACTATCGATGAGCAGAAATCATATGACCGCTATCGAAAAGTTTTTGCCAGCCCTGCGACCGCCTCGAGCCCCACAACACGAAAATCAGTCGAAAATATACACATCAAAATATTGTTGTGTTTATAGTCAAATAACTAGAAACCCAACTCACCGTAAACACCGCCACACCAGCCATGCAGTCCACCATTCGACATGTCGCTTCGGCTGTTGCCAAGGTAGGGATCAGGCGATTCCCGGTTGCCTTTCGCCCGGAGTTATGCAATCTAACCTAACTGGGGGGTCGCGAAACGGGGAAGAAAAGCCTGGAAAATGCATTCACATCGTCGAAAATGTGCATATGACCGACTTGGCTGATTCATTGCTGGCTAGTGATTTGTTTGGCCATGTTTCAAGGTTGCTAATTGGGCCAATTAGCAGCTGATACGCGGCCGGAGATTAAAGCTACTGGCGTGATAAACACTGACCCAGCGCTCCTTATCAGACAAATCCCAGATTTTTCGCTAACCGCCTGTCTTTTCAGACACCTCTACGCACCAATGCCGCCATTCTGGGCGCTCTGAATGCCCGCGGCTACTCCACCACACATGAGGCTGACGTTGTGGTGATCGGCTCCGGACCCGGTGGCTATGTGGCCGCCATCAAGGCCGCCCAGATGGGCATGAAGACGGTCAGCGTGGAGAAGGAGGCGACGCTGGGCGGCACCTGCCTCAACGTGGGCTGCATTCCGTCAAAGGCTCTGCTAAACAACTCGCACTACTATCACATGGCCCACTCTGGTGATCTGGAGAGCCGTGGCATCAACGTGGGAAGCGTCAGCCTCGATCTGGAGAAGCTCATGGGGCAGAAGGTGAACGCGGTGAAGGCGCTGACCGGTGGCATTGCCATGCTCTTCAAGAAGAACAAGGTGACACAGCTGACGGGCTTTGGCAGCATCGTCAACCCCAATGAGGTGAAGGTGCAGAAAGCTGATGGCTCCACGGAGACGGTCAAGGCCAAGAATATTCTGATTGCCACCGGCTCGGAGGTTACCCCCTTCCCAGGCATTGAAGTAAGTGGGGGTTTACCATGAATATTCACACCCTAATCGCATTTATAACCTTGCAGATCGATGAGGAAGTGATTGTGAGCAGCACTGGCGCCCTGAAGCTTGCCAAGGTGCCCAAGCACATGGTGGTGATCGGTGCCGGCGTCATTGGACTGGAGTTGGGCTCGGTGTGGTCGCGCCTGGGCGCTGAAGTTACCGCCATCGAGTTCATGGATACGATCGGCGGTGTGGGCATCGACAACGAGGTCTCCAAGACCTTCCAGAAGGTGCTTACCAAGCAGGGTCTGAAATTCAAGCTGGGCACTAAGGTGATGGGCGCCTCGCGCAGCGGCAACGATGTCACCGTGTCCGTGGAGAATGCCAAAACCGGCGAGAAGGAGGAGATTCAGTGCGACGCCCTGTTGGTGAGTGTGGGACGTCGTCCCTACACCGAGGGTCTGGGTCTGGACGCTGTTGGCATTGTGAAGGACGATCGCGGCCGGATTCCGGTCAACGCCACCTTCCAGACGGTTGTGCCCAACATCTATGCCATCGGCGATTGCATCCACGGACCCATGCTGGCGCACAAGGCCGAGGATGAGGGCCTCATCACAATCGAGGGCATGAACGGCGGTAATGTTCACATCGACTACAACTGCGTGCCCAGTGTGGTGTACACACACCCGGAGGTCGCGTGGGTGGGCAAGTCCGAGGAGCAGCTGAAGCAGGAGGGTGTGGCCTACAAGGTGGGCAAGTTCCCCTTCCTGGCCAACTCGCGTGCCAAGACCAACAACGAGACGGACGGCTTTGTCAAGGTTCTGGCTGACCAGGCCACGGACAAGGTTCTGGGCACCCATATCATTGGACCTGCTGCTGGTGAGCTGATAAACGAGGCAGTCCTGGCCATGGAATACGGAGCAGCGGCCGAGGATATCGCCCGCGTCTGCCACGCACATCCCGTAAGATCCATTACATTTCTATTTATATTTTACTTTATTTTATTTACATTTAATTGAACTAATCCCCGGATTTATCTTATTTTTCTAGACATGTGCCGAGGCCTTGCGTGAGGCAAATGTGGCTGCTGCCTTCGGCAAACCCATCAACTTTTAAGCCCCTCAACAGCCCCTGATCCGCCAGGCTTTTGACTAATCTGCACTGCGTTGAACATTTACTGCAAAACAACTTCCCCCTCCAAATCGAACTCAACTCTGACAGCCGAAGCGAACGTCTCTGCATATTTATACTTCTCAATGTAGAAACAGTAAAGTGAAAACCATACCATAAATATTGAAAATAACGCAAGGCGTTAAATGCAATGTACTATGTGTATTAGGCTTAGAATAAATACAACACCGTTGAAAAACTCGATATAAAGATTTAGTTATTTGGTCATTCATTCAAAATAAATAATAATATAGTCCAGCTTACTGTATAAGGTGAAATATACAATTTATTTTAACTATTCTTGAGAGATTGTATGCTGTTTGTATTTTTTAAAGCAGCGAAGGGCACGTCGTGCCTCAATTTGCTCACCCTGCTCAAACCACTATCTTTTTTCGGAGGCCGCTGGCCTAGCTGCTGCTCAAACCGTTAGATCTCGTGCCCTCCGCTGTTTTAAAGCATTTTAAATAGTTATACATATGTCGGTTCATTAAAGAGAGCACTGTACGCTTGCTACTTTCGTATTACCACTGACTCTGCAGCGATAAGCGGCGTTTTAATAAGTTTATAAGAAAATAATTTTTGAATCCCTAAAATATGGCCAGATTCAGCGGGAATCAAAAGATTAGGCATATCTGTGAACAGCTGTGGCGAGCACTGGCTTTCCGAAAACGATCTGGCAACGTCGAGAAAGTCAAAAATTCAAAAGAATAACAAATTCATCTTCGGTCTAGCATTTAGCATTGGTTTTTTAAATTCCATACATATTTAGCTTAAAGGCTTGGGGGTAAAAATTCTGAAGTCTTTGCAATGTTTCACGCTGGCAAGCTGCAACACAGCGTATGGCCAGTGGCCATGAAGGGTCCGTTTCCGTTTCCGCACTGCCGGAGGAGCCTGCGGCGTGGATTCGCCACCCGGTCGATGAGCGCTCCCTCGGCCACGGCGCAGGTAATAGGCGGCGGTAATCAGAAGCAGCCAAAGCAACCACAGGATGTCTTCAAAAGCGAGTTGGTGAGTTGTTGATTGGTTAGCCGGGTTTGTTTATATAACAACTGTCCCCCTTACTTCGCCCCAAAAAAAAAAAAACAGAACTGGCCGCGAAAAATCTTCAGCGGAATCCAGCCCACCGGCTCTCTGCATTTGGGCAACTATCTGGGCGCGGTGCGGCAGTGGGTTCAGTTACAAAATGCCAATGAGGACGTGACCGTCTGCATCGTGGACATGCACTCCATCACAATGCCGCACAATCCGCCGCTGCTGCGCGAGAACATCTTCATCATGGCGGCCACACTTCTCGCCTGCGGCATTGATCCGATGAAGAGCACCCTCTTCGTGCAGTCCGCCGTTCCCGAGCATGCCGAGTTTAACTGGATCCTAAGTTCATTGACTACCATGCCGCGCTTGGCGCAGTTGCCTCAGTTCCGGGAAAAGTCCCGCCTGGTGAAGGATGTCCCGCTGGGTCTGTACGTGTATCCGGTTCTCCAAGCAGCCGACATCATGCTCTACAAGTAGGTTGGCTTTGTTCTTAGAGGCTGGATATTGTTTCTTATTTTTCGTTCTCCCTGCAGAGCAACCCATGTTCCTGTGGGCGCCGACCAGGTGCAGCACATTCAGCTGGCCCAGCACTTGGCTAGGACCTACAACGGTCGCTATGGCGACACCTTCCCCGTCTGCCACGCTATTGTTGAAGACGGAGAGGCATCTCGCGTGTTGTCCCTTCGGGATCCCTCCAAGAAGATGTCCAAGTCAGACGGCAACCCCAAGGCCACCATCAATTTGGCCGATTCTCCCGACCAAATCGCGCAGAAGATAAAGAAGGCGGTCACTGACTTCACCTCGGACATCTCCTTCAATCCCCACAAGCGGCCTGGCGTGAGCAACCTAGTCAACATCCATGCCCAGGTCACGGGACAGACTATCAAGTCGGTGGTGGACGAGGCCACCACCCTGGACACGGCCAAGTACAAGGAGCGTGTGGTAGAAGCCGTGACCGAGCACCTGCGTCCGATACGGGAACAGATTCAGCAGCACCTGACCAGGCGCGCCGAGATGATCGGTTTGCTGGAGATTGGGGCGGACAAGGCGCGCCAACAGGCGCAGCGCACGTTGGACGAAGTGAAGCAGCGCCTGGGGCTGGGCACCAGTCCCGTCATGCCTGCAGCGGTGCAGGTAGCGCCGCTGCTGCCCGTTGAGGTGCCCAAGACCTCGGCTAGCAGACTGATGTCCAGCGATGCCGACGCCAATGTCCACGAGCGCCACAAGCGGATGTATGGCTTTGCGCCAAGCGGTGACACAGGCCAGTCGACCACCGGCGAGCTATCGGATTCTGCCTTGGAGCAATCAAGTGCCCAGCCCTTGGTCCGCCGTCAGCCCGTGGTGCCAACTCAGACGCTGCGTGTGGAGAAGCAACTAGGAGTCACACGGTCTCGCCACGTTTTCCAAATGGATAACACCAACGCTCCACATATTGGGTTCAAACAGCCGCCCGGAATGGTGCCCAATATGGTTACTGGGGGACTGGCAAAGAGCAAGCGTGCGGCCCTTAAGCCTGTCACGCGCAGCCTTGGATTCGGACAGTATTCGAGTCCTATTTCGGAGAAACAGGGCCCAGCTGCGGTTCCCAGTGCGCTGTCCATGATTGCACGGGAAGTGAATGCCGCCAGAAAACCGCAGTTCATCTACAACCCGGCCAATAGTGCTGCACACTGCCTAGCCGCTGACGCCTCACAGTTCACAGGCGGAGCGAGAAGCACCAAAGAGTGGAGACGTTCGCAGGACACCAAGGCTGCCATTATGGCCCAGGAGGAGGAGGAAGAAGAGCAGACCGCCAGTGAGGAGCAGCGTGAAGAGTGTGAGGAGCAAAGCGAAGAGGCCGAGGAGGACGACGAGGTGGATGAGGAGGAAGAGGCTGTGGAGGCAGAATGGGAAGAAGATAAGCGCCAGGGGCCCGAGCAAACCAAAGCCGAAATCTAGCCCCAGGAAACATTGCAATTGTTAGCGTAATACTTAGCAAATATCATCTCTCTCTCTTTTAAATTTGTCGTTATTCAAATTGTTTGACAAATTTATGTTTATGTCCTGGTAATTATTTGTACTACAAACTAATTGACTTGATGGCAAATCCAAATCTAATGTCAAATGCAAAATGCAATATATATACATATATATATCAATATATATTGATTAGTTTTACATGTGGATGCGTAAGAGGTATAATTTCAATTTACACAGATTCACAAAACTAAACACACAGCCCGATGCCAGTTCTGCCAATGTCGTTATTTCGAAAATATCAAAAATATCATTTTCGGCAGCAACACATTCAATTCACCCCACATATGTATTTTGCTAAAAAGGTTTGAGGTAACAAATTAAAAACTCTTTGCAATGTTTCGAGCTGGCAAGCTAAAGCGCTTTGCGACCTTACTGGCCACCAAGGATGGCCAGAAGCGCTGCATCCATTTGATGGGCTTTCTGCAGCAGGGAGTGTCCGCGCCTCGGTCGAAGGGTAAACCGAAGCAGCCAAGCCAGCCGCCAGCTGTAGCGACGAGCGCCACAATCTCCAAAACGGTGAGTTGGTTGGTTAACAGCCTGGCTTGCTTATATAACTTCCTTAACGTTGCCCAAACAGGTATGGCCGCGAAAGATCTTCAGCGGAATCCAGCCCACCGGCTCCCTGCACTTGGGCAACTATTTGGGCGCGGTGCGGCGGTGGGTGCGGCTTCAGAATGCCCACGACGATGTGAACGTCTGCATCGTGGATATGCACTCCATCACAATGCCTCACAATCCGCCGCAGCTGCGTGAGAACATTTTTACCCTGGCCGCCACACTCCTCGCCTGCGGCATCGATCCAGGGAAGACTACCCTCTTCGTCCAGTCCTCCGTGCCCGAGCTCGCCGAGTTTAACTGGATCCTAAGTTCCTTGACTGCCATGCCGCGCCTGGCGAAGTTGACCCAGTTCCGGGAGAAGTCCCGTCTGCTGAAGGATGTTCCGCTGGGCTTGTACGTGTATCCGGTCCTCCAGGCAGCCGACATCATGCTCTACAAGTAGGTTGGCTTTGCCCATAGAGGGTGGATTTCACATTTTGCGGTTTCTCTGTAGAGCAACCCATGTACCTGTGGGCGCTGACCAGCTGCCGCACATTCAGCTGGCCCAGCACCTGGCTAGGAAGTACAATGATCGCTATGGCGACACCTTTCCCGTGTGTGAGGCGATTTTTGAGGACGGAGAGGCCTCACGCGTGCTCTCCCTCCAAGATCCCGCCCAAAAGATGTCCAAATCTAAGGGAGATCTGCAGGCCACGATCAACCTGACTGACTCGCCAGAGCTGATAACGAAGAAGATAAACACAGCCGTCACTGACTTCTCCTCGGACATCTCTTTCAATCCCAGCAAGCGCCCTGGAGTCAGCAACCTGGTCAGCATCCATTCCCAGGTGACCGGACAGTCGGTCAAGTCGGTGGTGGATGAAGCTGCCGGATTAGACACGGCCAAGTACAAGGAGCGAGTGGCAGAGGCCGTTATCGAGCACTTGAGTCCGATTCGAGAGCTGATTCACCACCACTTGGCCAGACGCAACGAGATGGTCTACTTGCTGGAGGTGGGGGCGTCAAAGGCCCGTCAGCAGGCGCAGCACACATTGAGCGATGTGAAGCAGCGCCTGGGGCTGGGCACCAGTGGCAATGTGCCAGCAGCGGTAGAGATGGCGCCACTGCCGCCCCCTGAGGTGTCCAAGACATCGGCCAGCCGAATGATGTCCAATGGCGGCGACTCCAGTGCTTACGAGCGACACAAGCGGATGTATGGCTTTGCGGAGACGCCGAGTGGAGGCGCAGAGGAAGCAGAGACCGAGGAGCCGTTGCCGGAGATGCCTCAACCGAGGGTCCGGCGAATGGTCCGACGTCAGCCCATGGTGCCAACTCAGACAATGCGCGTAGAGAAGCAGATGGGCAGCACACGGGCACGACATGTTTTTAAAATGGATAGCGGAAATGCGCCGCATATTGTATTCAAACTTCCCCCGAAATTGGGGGCCAACGGACTGGCCAAGGACAATGTTCCAATGGTTAAGTCCGTCCCAGACAGCATGGGTTCGTTGCAACATAGCCAGAATGCGATTCCCAGTGCGGTGTCCATGATTGCCCGCGAAGTGAACGCTCCCAGGAAGCAGGAATTCGCTTGCAATCTGGCCAACACTGGCTTCTATACGCCGCCCCTTAACGAGGAGGCGAAGGACAGCGAGGTTATCATACTTGGACACGAGAATAAGGAGCTGACCGTTGCTGAGGAGCGGCACGAGGAGTCCGAGGAGGATATGGAATGGCGAAGTGTCCCCGAGCAGACGAAAGTCTAGAATTATTTGCTGGGAAATGTTGCAATAGTTTTAAGTGTAGTGCTAATATAGTTATCCACAAGGACTTCTGTAAGATACTTGATTGCTACGTCTGGATTATCAGACGTGTTAGTTGTACTTAATGACAATTTCTTAAATTATTATTTTACCCACAAAATCGACAATATCAAAATCGAATGGCTAATAGAGGAACTGGCTTTAACTTAATTATCATTAACAATGTCCCATCAGGAGGTACAGTAAAGAGATCGGATTTATCCCTTGAATATTCGTGTTTATTGCTTCCAGCTAACTTATTGTACTTTTCGTAGTTTTTGGTTTCCTATTTTACGGTATGAAGCTGAGTGCAGGATGTGTGGATGATGGTTAATGTATAAGTTAGATAAATATCAGTGTACACTTAGGATGTACTGTGCATGAGGATCAGGGGCACCTCGTTGCCATATTTGGAATTCTCCTGACCGCCCAACAAGGCCGAGTTGCTGCAGTCCCTCATTATGGCCATGGAATTGTTGCGCTGCTCCCGCTGCCTCAGCCGGCTATGACGGATGCCGTAGGACAGGAAGATGGCCAGTCCGATGGCGATCCAAATACTGAAACGCACCCAGGTGAGGATGTCCAGCTTGATCATCAGGTAGATGTTGATCAGAATAGAAATGCCGGGCAACCAGGGCACCAGGGGCACCTTAAACGATAGCTTGACCCCGGAGGTGGGCTGCCGCGAGATGATTAGCAGAAGGACCACAAGGGGAATGGTGCCCAGCACCAGTTTGACTCCATCAAAGGACGTTACGTTGGCCAGATCCTCTTCGAACTTGGTGAGTATTTGCGAAAAGACCATGCACCAAAGCGCTGTAAGAGAAGCGTTTCTATAAGTCGTTTTGTTCGACATTCAAGTAAACTTAAACTCACAGAACAAAGTCACACTGTAGGTAACGATCCTCGACGTCTGCTTGGTGGGCACAGTCTGGCCATTGAGATTGAAGATACGCCTCCACAACGCACACGGCTGGTCCTGATCCTGTCCCATGGCCCTTCCATTTCCCACGATTCGACTCTCCCGGCGATCGTCCACTTCGTAGCGCAGCATGAGGACACAACTGGCCACCATGGAGTAGGCCAGCAGGGTGCCAATGGACATCATGTTAACCAACTGACTAAGGTTGAACACAGCCGCCAGGATGCCCGTGAGCAAGCCAGTGATCATGGTGCCCTTGAAGGGCGTCTTGTACTTGTCGCTAATATCTCCGAGGAATTTAAACAGTAGTCCATCGTTGGACATGGCAAAAACGATCCTGGGCAGTGGGAACATGGCGCCCATCATACTGGAGCACAGACCAAACATAGCTCCAATGCTGACCACATACTCGGCCACATGCCAGCCATTAATCCGGAAGACGTGGGGCAGCGGGGCCTTCTCGTCCTGCTCGAAGTAGGGCAGCATCATGGTCAGCACCGTGGACACTCCAAAGTAGGCCAGGAAGATCATGGCCAGGGAGACGATCACAGCAAATGGAATGGATTTCTTTGGATTCTTGGCCTCCTCGCCGGCAGTGGCAATGCAGTCGAAGCCAATGAAGCCATAAAAGCAGACAGCAGCACCTTTGATAATTCCCGAAACGCCATACGGCATAAAGCCACCATCGCCATAGCCCTCGGGTACCTCTGCTTTCGGAATGGACCAATTTCTGCTATTAACTGTGAGAAAGAATATATTAATTGGTTAGTTAAATACATAATATAAGACCTTAAAATACTCACCCTTGAACAGACCAGCAATGATCACAAACAGCACCACGCCCAGGTTCAGCATGGTGAAGACATTGTTCACCCTGGTGGACTCCTTGGCCCCCACAGCGATGGCCAGCGAGAAGAGGATGGTGACCACGAAGGCAAACAGATCCGGATAGGCTCCCATTCCATCAATGTTGATGGGCATATGGGTGCCCAGAAAGCTGCTCATCGGATTGCCACAAAGCTGGTCCAGATAGGTGCTTAAACCCTTGACGACACTGGCAGAACCTAACGGCAATCAAACCGAATTTTTGGCCAATTAAATCAAATCAATCAGACGGCGGCGACTGCTCCATCAATTGGAAACTCACCAATTGCGTATTCGAGTATGAGATTCCAGCCGATGAGAAAGGCGATAAACTCGCCAATGGTCACATAGCTGTAGATATACGCCGATCCCGCCTTGGGAACCCGAGCTCCAAACTCGGCATAACAGAGTCCGGCAAAGATCGAGGCGATGGCGGCAATCAGGAAGCTGACAACCACGGCAGGACCTGCATATTGCTTGGAAACCTCTCCGGCCAGCACATAGACACCCACGCCAAGTGTAGATCCAATACCCAGTGCAGTCAGATCGAAGGCGGACAATACCTTGGCCAATTTGGATTCATTGGAGTCCTCCAGGGGCTTCTTGCGTGTGAGCACGCGAAACGCATTTGTCACGCTCCAACTGGGCATTCTGGAATAAGTCCATTAAACAATTATTAATATTATTTTAATAGGTAACCTAAGCTATGTAATTGGGTCTGAGGGCTGGAGGGTTCTGCTGACCCGTGCTATATATAACTAGCCGTACTCGATGTTTACAGAATCGACATATTAACACGTTCGCAATTTGTGGAAAGAGTTGGGTAGAGTTGGACTTAGGGCCATAAGAAAATTAGTGGGCGTCTGTTAATGTGCGAATGTAGACAACGGTTTTATGGCCGGCAGCCAAAAGCTGATCTAAATTGGAGTCTTGTGATCAACGGGATTGATCCCCGATGACTAAGTGGGGGAAATCTCCCTCTTGGCACAGTTTTGAGTCAGCTAATGTGAGTTTTGTTTAATTGAGATGGTTTAACTTAAGCTAGAGATTTTTATTAGATTTAGAGAACGTTTACCTTAAGTTACAGATTATTCTTAGTTACATATATAAAATGAGATGAGATTCTATAATGAGAAATGAGGATAAACAACTTGTATACATATTTCAAATTAAAAATGGAGTAACCAATAATATAAGAATATAATTATAAGTAAAAACTTCTCTGCCTAATATTGTATATTTCTCAATGTACAAATTCAGCAAATGTTTTAAAATCTTATAATTAGTTTCCTTCTCACCTGCTTTCCTTTGGATTTAATCCAAACTCTTTACCAACAATCACTTAGCTTTTCTATTTATGGGTTTCCTATCGCACAATTGTTTTCTTAGTTTAAAGCACTGAATATCACAAATTACAAGCCATCTTCGGTTTGAATGGGTGGAATCGAGTTTCAAATAGTTATGATTGTCTCTATATATCGGTTTGCCACTCAATTGATTTTAGGTTTTTGGTATTTGCAATTTGAAATTTGATCGGGGCTGCGTGTAAGCGACAGAAAGCGCTCCAGTTCCAGTTATTTCTGAGCGTACGCCGTGCACGCGGTTGCCATTAAATAGCGGATGGGTTCCACGGCTCCGGGGGATCGTGGTGAGTTGGTGGAGCCGGACAACAGACAGAGAAGCTTTCGCCCGAGCTACCCCCACGAACTGGGGGGCGGCAAAGTCGCATCCTCGGCCCCGGGCACGAACGTGGTGGAATCACGTCTCTGACGCTGATAATGCTAATTGGTAGCCCGTCACCTCAGTGGATCCCTCCTCCTGACCCACCTGCATACATGTTTATATATTTACTATATTTTTTATATTTACTATATGTGGGAATTCTCGGATTCAACGTATGACTGGGCAGGTCGGTGGGCCAAGTTTACCGCAAAAGCCCTAACAAATTGTCTTGTTCGATTAGCGGTTTCAATAATTACAGCCTTCTGTTGTTTATTTTTTACGAATAGAAGGGTATTTATATTTATATTTGGATCCTGGAGATTAGGATTCTAGCTTAAAAATATTTATTTTATTTGCTGCTTGAAATGTAAAATTTACTA
>JAEIIH010030797.1:0-33634 GCA_018904745.1 Drosophila orosa
ATGTTGATAATATTAATAATGAATATGAATGATTAATAGTTAAAAGAACGTTAGCTATCTGAACAACTAGTAGGCAGTCTTAATTCAGATACTAATATTAGACGGTAAATCAGAATCCTCGGAAGTATTCATTGAACGGTTTTTATCCTGATTAAGCTTTTGCGGCGGGAAATCCAGGCCCGCATCCAGACAGAAGCTAACCTGAAGCGACTCGTCCGACTGTGTGTTATCCGAGGAACTGAAACAGGGCGTCCGTGGCCGACGACGCTTGGGGCCCCTCTTCATTTCCTTGAAGTCGTCCATGCTGCGACGTCGGGCTACCTGCTCCTCCTTCTCCTTCTGCTCGTGATATGATATGTAGTCGCGCAATTCCGCTATGCGCATCTTCTCCACGTTTATCTGCTGGTTAAGCTGCCTCTCCAATTTGGTATAGCCCTCGAGCTGTAGCTCCATGGCCTCTTCTTCCTGCATCTGGTGCCAGAATCCGACGTTGTCCGAAGTCCGCTGATCGCACTGGAACTTGCTGATCTTGCGGTAGAGCTGCAGGAACTTCTTGGGGTCCTCGAAGTACTGGGCCATGCCGCTGGGCATGTTCCCGTTGATGGGGAGTGTTTGCAGGCTGAGACTGCAAAGCGGGCACTTCTTCTGGTCCTTCGAGGTGTCGTCCAGGCAGCTGCCACAGAGAATGTGGTGGCATCGGGAAAAGTGGAAGGTCAAGGTCGGCTCAAAGCTGCGCTGGCGATAGCACTTGTTGCAGTGAAGACGAAACATAATGCTAACTTTTGCGACGCAATTACTCAAAGTGGACAAACCACAATTTACAGTCAGTTCTGAGCGTCTAAAATCTAACGGATCCCGTTGTGTATGGCAACACTGGCTGTTCGATAAGCCTTGGAGATAAAAATAATTGAAAAATCGAAGAATCGATGTTTTTGAAGACTTAACTTGGGCGGAATTTTCGAATTGGCTTAGAAATTTGAATAAATTATGCAATTGGCTGTGGGGCTTGTGCCTGTAACTTATTTCTCTAAAAATATAAAGCGTAATCCAATTAAAGCGACACCTACAGGAAATACGTGCTTTTTTTTAATACTTACAAAGTCAATTCCAATAGAAATTTATTTTTAAGCGACTTTGCAAAATCACCTAATCATTATTATTTACAGTACAAATAAATGCACATATTTACTCAGAAATAATATTTACAACCGGAGAGGTTTAGGGCCAGCTGATTAATGAAATTAATGTATATAAAATAGCGTAATGTTTTAATAATTATGAATGTATGTTGATGTCCTCTGGGAAAAATCCAAGCCCAGCGCACGACCAACATCAGCTGATTTTCGAGTGATGATTCCGCCATACAAAGCGCGCTCAAAGTTCAGTTCTGTGCCATATTTTATGAGCAACTAACCACTTATCAGTGGCAGGCACTACTTAAAAACTGGTGTACGTTTCCATATAAAAATACGCGCACTCCCTTGTCCAGCGGGTATTGAACTCTTGCGAAGTTGGACTGTAGACCGCTCAAGTGGTCGAATATTAATTGAGAGGTGTCGTATTTTTAATTGCGTGCTCCTGATTTTACCACCACCCCCACGACGATTATATTGCAATGTATTATTGATTGATTGTGCGCTTCTCCGATTGCAGGGCACCCGTTATCATCGCTGGCCTGTTTCCCAACCTGAATCTGAGCTACCGCTCGTCCCTGGGCAAGATCAACACCATACGCAGCGACCTCCTGGTCACGCTGCGCTCATCCAATGTAAGTTTCCCCTGTCTATCAGCCACCGATCGCTACCCATTAACCCCACCGGCATACAGTATTGTGACGCAGCACCAGAATCTCGTAATAGGAGGTACATATATGCATTTTATAATTGCAAAGAAATATCAAGGGTTTCTCAAAGTCCAGTTACCATTTCGGGCAATATTAATTTCATTTATTGCACGTTTTATTATCTTATAATTTTTATATACCGGTGATTAAGATTACTACATTTTATTTGCAGCCAGCTTAAGTGGTCATAAATTTGAACAGAGGGTTAACTTATCTTAAATTAAAAATAAACTTAAAAGGCAATTATAAAAGTGAATTAAAAAAGTTACCATATAACTTACATTAAAAGTAATGGGGACTAACTTGGCGTTCCACCTCTTAAAAACGCCTCTGACATTAAGCATCGAGTATCGGAGATAAGAAAATATTTCCACTCAATGAATTTTAAATCGTTGGTTTTCAATTTCAAAACACGCGCCGTGTTGCCACCTCATCCTGGCAATCGATAACAGTCCTGAAAGCTAAGCAGGTCCTATCGGCCTATCGACCATTTTCTGCAAAAAAAGCCGGGCGCATGGAGTTGTTCCATCTTGTCTTTGAAATTCCGAAAACTTAAAGTAAAATAGGAGAATTCCGCGTTTATAATGGTTGTGGAGGAGTTTCACGCTCGCGGCTGGTTTGAGGTATCAACAGTTCACTCGCCACCATCTTATATATATACGTGCGGCAGTTGCATCACAGCATCTCGCTCTGATTCTGATACTGATTCTGATCGTTTCTTTGCAGGAGCCCAAAGTGCAGAACTCGGTGGCACATGGCATCGGCACCCAGAACATGTTGGAGCTTACCCCGCAGTCGGGCCAGAAGCCGTTCAAGAGGCTGTTCGACTGGGGCGTCGTCTTTCCCTATGTGGCGCAGGTAGTGCGTAGCGAGAAGTTTGAGTACCGACAGGTGAGCCCTCCCACTCGACGCCGCGTGCGTGCTATCCTTGACCTGTCTTGGTCTCCTAGGTCACCGAAATCGTTCACAATGATGTTGTGCTCAAGCACGCCATCAAACAGGCGGCCGAGCAGACGCTGCGCGAGCAGAGGTATGCCAAAAACGGCCATCGACTGCTCACCCGTAGCGCCAGCGGTGATCAGTCGGCGGCGGCGGAGGAGGAGGACGAGAAGCAGGGCATCTCGTATCAGGCCATTTTGCGCAAGCAAGAGCAGCGCGCCCTCAAAATCCTGAAGGACATGGGCTCCACCCTAAACAATGGCCTACTGGCCCTCACATCCTGGATCCTGTATAAGCTGCTGCCGTGCTTCCTCTCCGGCGTGGTGACGAACACCAAGCAGATCGAAATGCTCAAGACCGCCACGGAGAAGTCACCGGGCACCCCGTTGATTTTCGTGCCGCTGCATCGCAGCCATCTGGACTACATAATGGTCACCTGGATACTCACCAACAATGACATACGCAGTCCGCTGGTAGCCGCCGGCAATAACCTGCAGATACCCGTCTTTGGGGGATTGCTGCGCGGCCTGGGCGCCTTCTTTATCAAGCGCAAAATCGACCCAGTTGAGGGCAAGAAGGACGTGCTCTATCGGGCCGCCCTGCATCTGTATCTCACTCACGCTCTGAAGCAGGGCCACAACGTTGAGTTCTTTATCGAGGGCGGACGAACGCGCACTGGGAAGCCTTGCATGCCCAAGGGCGGCATCCTGTCTGTGATCGTGAACGCCTTCATGGATGGCAGCATACCCGATGCCCTGCTGGTGCCCGTGTCGGTTAACTACGAACGTCTGGTGGACGGGAATTTCGTGCGGGAGCAGAAGGGCGAGAAGAAAATACCCGAGTCCTTCAGCAAGGCCATTTCGGGCATATGGAAGGCCCTGCGATCAAACTACGGCCTAATGCGCATCGATTTCAATGAGCCCTACTCGATACGCGAGCTGGTCAATTCGTACAACAAGATCGCTCGCGAGGATGGCAACATGGCCAAGGTATACAAGCCAGCGGCCAGGTAAGATCTTAGAAACAGCCTTTTAAATTCAAATCTTCTTAATAATAATATCTATTCCAGAACCCTCCAGCACAATCAGTCTACGTCCTCGCTGTACGGCACCGATGTGGTGTGCGAGGAGCACCGCAATCTCATCGAAAGCATCTCTCGCCAGGTGGTCTTTGACTGTGCGGCAGCCACCTCGGTCATGTCTACCAATGCGCTCGCCTTCCTGCTGCTCACCCGCTACCGGAACGGCGCCGAGGAGCAAATTCTGGCCGCTGCCTTGGACGACTTACGAAACTCGTTGTACGGCTGCAAGGATATTGGCTTTTCCGGTGAATCCTCCCAGATCCTGGCCTACGCCTGCGACCTGCTTGGCTCAGGTAGCTAATGCGTCGAGTACACTGTGTGTTCTTGCTTAATACGCCTTGAATTGCAGGTCTAGTCACTCGCACGCGAGATGAGAATGGACGCCTAATCATTAGGGCTGTGAATTCCGTGGAAAGCTGTATCGAGCTGGCCTACTACTCGAACATGCTGACCCCGCACTTTGCCCTCAGTTCGATACTGCTGACCACCTTCCATGCGCTGCTTTCGGAGACGGAGAACAGGAAAGAAGCCAAGGTGTCGCGCAAGAAGCTGATGGACACGGCCTTGGAGAACTGTCAGATCTATCGCTATGAGTTCATATTGAACAAGCCCACCCAAGTGCTGGAGAGCATGCTGTACAAGCACTTGGACGACCTGTTGATCAGTGGATGCATCTGTGCAGAGCAGGTAACGTAATGTAGTCATAGCAGACCACTAAGAGACTAATGCTTTCATTGTTAGTTGAATGAGGAGTTGGAAAATGCCGGGGAGGGTAGGCGCTTGGCACGCACCCTTGCTGCTGACGGTCTCGATGACGACAATGAGGATGACTACCTGCATGTGGCCAATGGTGATGGTAGCGACGGTGACGGTGATGACACACAGTTGCTGTTCGCCCGCGAAACCCTGCAGCAGCAACGTCACATTTGCCAGGTGCTGGCGCCCTTTGCCTGGACATACGTGACTGTGGCGCACTCCCTGCAAATACTCCACCGGAACTCCATGCTGGAGTCCGAATTCATAAGCTTTGTGATCAACGATCTGACCGGCAAGGTCAGGCGTGGCAGCTGCATCTATGGTAATAGCATAGCAATATCACCACGGATTATTTGACTTTAAATTTAAATTGAAATTCCAGCTGAAAGCATATCAACGGACTCGGTGCGCAACTGCCTGAAGTTGTTGGAGAAGTGGTCCGTGATCGAGGTGTGCAACCAGCAGGGCCTGCGCTTGATCTCACTGAACACGCTCTACGAGATGTCTCGGGAGTCGCTCAATACGATTGTCAAGAGGATTGACGCCATGGTGCCAAAGTTTAATTCAGGCCGCTTTGCTGAGGCAACACCCTAACCGAAGCTAGGCCTTGCTTTATTTTTGGAACTCTTTTCGACTCTTTTTTGTACTCCTTGTATAGTGCATATCATCCACTTAAGATTAAAGTGCATACTCCTAGATCTTAGCCTTGGATATGTCTAGTTTTATAGTCATATACGAGTTTATATATGCCAAAGTGCTAGCTTTACTATAACTACAACCGAAAAATCGAAAACGGAAAACTGAAAACCGTGAAATATGATGAACAAATGTTTTCCCATGTATGAAATGAAAACCAAAACAACTGATGGATTAAACTTTATAATTTTATAAAAATATAGACAAATAGACGCTTAAAAATGGATATTGATTTATTTTCATAACTTTAAGATGCTGAACAAACGGTGAACCAATTGGTCTACTAAATGTAAGTAACTGTAACTGTGTAGGAAATAAATACAAGTGGCGTAGGTAAAAAAACAGATGCCATGGTAAAAAATATATATCTTGAGCAGCTCGTCCTTCGTTTTCGGTTTCAGTTTCCTCTTCACCATAACTCATAAGCCTTCGTAACCCCTATTGGCGCTATGTAGGCTTCTTCAACTTCTTGACATGGATGCGAAAGGCAGGGGCACCTTTTCCACGACGCATCTGCTTCAGTTTGTCGGCCGTCTTCGCCTTGATTGCCTCCTGAAGAGCAAAAATATAAGCTTGTAATTTGAATTCACTTCTTAGTGAGTTAGGACTCACCTTTGCTGCCACATTCTTGAGCTTGCCACCGATCTCCCCGGAACAGCGTGTTGCCCCGCAGAAGCAAGCCTTCTTGCTGTTGTTCATCAAGTCAGCCCACAGATAGTTGAAGGTAAGCTCCGTGTTCTGCTCAGGGAAATTAGAAAAGTTATTATGTTATTCAAGTTTTAGGCGTGTTCTTTACGTACCGCAGGAATGTCCTTGATGGCAAACAGACCCACGCGATGAATACTGTTTACGGTCCACTTCTGGGTCTCGCAGTTCGGCTCGCACGAATGATTCATGAACCGCGCCAGGTTGCCCTTCGGCCCCGCATCGATTATAAAGTCCTTCTCCACGCCCAGAAAGTAATAGTTCTCGTCCCGGTCCCGCTGCTTCTGCAGCATGCGCTGCTGGAACTCGGCGTGGTTAATCACCTCGCCCACATATTCAATAACGAAATCCCCCTGGGCAATGGCCTCCCGGCACACAAGTCCGAATCCTCGCTCGTTCATGTAGACCACCTCCATGGGTGGCGTTTTGCGTAGCTCAAACATTTGGTTTTCGCAACGCTGGCCGGCGCGGCAGATTTCGGGATTGCACTCGTTGAACAGCAGGCGATTGATGCAGCCCGAGTCGGGGCCGCAGGGATGCTCAGCGTCGGCGGAGCAGCCACAGGCACTTATATCCTCCATATTTGGAGTAAAGCGCAACGGCGGCACCGCCTTGTTCACCTTGATTCTGATGTAGGGCGGCGGATGCAGCTTACTGGAGCTCTGGCGACCAATGGCCTGTTCTTTCCTTCGTTCCTTGACAATCTGCAGGAAGCGCGTTGCCTCCTCCACGCCCGTATTGTAGTTTTTATGCAGCAGCGACTTTGTCCTTTGCGAATCTCCCGAGAGTTTGTCGCCCTCGATGTAAAGGTATACGCGACGCCGCGATATCCAGCCATGATCGTGGGTGCCAAAGAACCGCACCACAAAGTCGTTGTCCCCATGGGCCTTGTTCAATATGTTTCTGGGTATCTCGGTGGGTGGCAGAATGATTGCCGGCCACCAGCGGAAATTGTTGAACTTGGCCCACACTATCTCGCCATAGAGCGGCATTCGCCCGCTCTCGCACTCCTCGCAAATGTAGTTCTCGCTCTTCTCGATGGGAATATTGCGGCAGTGGGCGTGCACAGCGATGGGGCAGGTCTCGCAGCAGAGCAGCTCGCCGCCCTTCACGCAGATGCAGCACCAAATCACATTGAGGTGCGCATCGGCTTTGGTTATGCTGTGGCGCGGACAGATGATGTGGGTGGCAGTGAGCATTCTGGTGCCGGCTGGAATGCAGTGCGAGTCCTGGTGATAGGTGGCCGGGCAGCGGACGCACTTGGCCAGCTTGGAGTTTCCCACCTGCTGGAACTTGCCGCTGGCATCCAGACACACGCAGGTGTGGCACACATGTCGCGGGCAACGCGGCGAGGGCTTGCTGGTGTTGGCCTGGGGCCAGTACTGGCAGCAGTCCGCGTGGAAGCGCTTGCCACACATGGGTTGGCCGCAGGTCAGAAGATTATTCTCCGCTGCGGCTTGGGGCTGCTGGGGTTTCTCCTCATCCTCGCCTTGCGCCGCATTAGATGGCGGTTCAAGCTGGTGACATATGACACAGCCTTCGACTTTCCCCGATTCGCACTCGTGACAGACCAATGGAGCGCTGCTGGCCGTGTCCATCGAGCTGGTGGGCACCGCGGCATCGGCTGTTATGTGCTCCGAATCGGTAGGACTGGGCGACTTGGATGTGGACGGCTGGAAGGACAGGTCCTTATCTCGACTGCCTGGCTTGGGCATTTTCTGTCCCAACTTCTTGCGCTCCAAGCAGTCGGCATGCAGCCAACTGTTGCAGCCGCTGGAACACCGCTGCAGTTCGTGGCCCTTCGCGTAGCAATATTTGCACACCGGCTCACGGGTGAGTCCGCGAAACAGATACTTGCTGTCGAGCTGTAGAATGTCCTGGACCACCTCGTCAATGGGTCGGTTGAGGGACTTCTTGGCCTTCGGCACCTCCGTGGTGCGGCGTTCCGTTGATGGCTCCGTGATCGTGGGACTGGGCGCCACCACAGGGGTCATGCTGCGTCGCACCATCAGGGTTTTTAATCGATTCGAGAGCCGCTTGATGGTGCCCACTCCCCGGCCACGCTCTACCACGGAAGAGCCCAGCTGCTGATCCATTTCGCCGCTGGCTATGTCCCGCTCTAGCTCCCGCATCTGGATGTACCTCAGCGACCAGATGTTACTCACCACGCCCAGCAAAACCTTCTCCACCTTCTCCTCCGATCGGTGCACCATCACGTACTCCTTGACGGCATCGAAGAGCTGACCGAATTCGGGATTCTCGTAGATGCTGCCATCCGGTGTGAGGATCTTATCAATGTTGCTCCCAGCCTGGGCCTGGCCAGTTGGCAATGGGGTCACGGCCAGGGAGTTCGAAGTGCCAGTCTCGGCCTCATTGCCGTTGCTCAGCTTACGCCGTTTCGCCCGCATCTCGTTCTTGACCTTGACGGGCGAGAAGGCGGGACTGAAGGGCGACTCGGACCGCTCCCGCTTCAAGTCCAGCACCGATGGTCTGTTGTGCAGATTGTCATTCGAGTCGTAAAGACTGCTGCCCACATCCGAGGTGTCCTGCATCATGGAATTGGTTCGCTTGCGCCGCTGCTTATTAATTGTGCTGCAAAAATAAGGAAAGTGGAAGCTGTTTCAGATGTTGATTCTGTAATCGAGTGGTGGCCCTGTGGCCACCATAGGTCGGGCTCGGATTTTCACTTACACAACGCTCTCGTAGATCTCAAAGAACTTCTCGAGGCGATCGGCGTACGGCAGCTGGGCCACGATATGGGCCTCATCAATGGCCTGCCGCCAGATGGCCACCTTCGTCCGCTTGGGCATCATTTGCCTGTACTTGGCGCTCCTCGCTCCATGCCTGGCCAGAACTTCCTCGCGCTGCTCTTCGAATGCCTTGAGGCCGGCGAAGGGCAACAGATTCTCGGGCTTTATCCAGTTGCGCCGCCCGTTGTCCGCGAAGAAGCGCACATGCACCTGGACGGGCACCCCAGTATTGTCCACGGACGCACGCTGCGGATGAGTCGGCATGTGGCCAACGATCTGATCAAACGGATCCGGACACACCATGCACGGCCAGAAGCAGTACGTGAAGATCTTGCCCCAGAACAGATCACCCACTTGATAGGCGGGATCGGTGACAATGGACATGCCCTTGGCGCTGTCAATGCTCACAGAGGAGGGCGATTTCAGCAGGCTATTCACCTCGGAGGCAGTGGAACTCAGGTCGGGTGGTGGTGACTTTATATCTACCTCTGTGGAGGTGGCCATGGGCAAGGCAAATTTTAGTTCCTTTGATTCTTCGCTGCCATCAGCTTCAGCTTCAACTAACTCGCTCGTTTGCATGTCCACTTCTTCAGCTTGCGAGCTGGAACTATGCTTTGGACTAGCGTCCAGCTGCACGGCAGGCACAGGCACAGGCACAGGTACAGGCACTGGCACAGCTTCAGTCTCAGTCTCAGTCTCGGATTTAATAATGAGTGCAATCTCGCTATTTTCGTTTGCTATTTCGTTGGCCTCTTCATTTGAAGGCCCCTCCTTGTCGTGCGACTCTTTCTTCACTTCAATCTCGACCATGGCCTCGCTTTCGGGATTTATACCCACAGCCGCCTTCAATTTGTTCATTCGCTTCATTTTGCGCTTCAGCTTACGAACGTGCGAGCTTCCCTGGTCTTCGGCATCCGCCTCAAAGCCTGTGCTGCTGGGCGAACTGGCGCCGTTCTTGATCAACAGTTTCTCGATGGGGCTGATGTAGCGTTCGAGCAGCTGGGCGCCTGCGCCGCTTACGGCGTCACCTTCCCTGGTAGTGGTGGGTGATGCATTGTCCTGGAACAGGGTCTCGCAGGTACTGCTGCTGTTGAGGGCCGCTGCAGCTTGGTTGGCGCGTCGGCGAGTCGAGCGAACCGTGTCGTCAGAGTCGGACAACGGCGTGGGTGAGTTGGCGTTGGCAAATCCAATGTATTTGGGGCTCAGGTTCGACTGCAAATTGATTAGATCGCGCTTCCCTGAAACATACAGCAAGCAGACACGCACACGCCGACACATTAGCATATGGTCGGCATAAGGCGGGGAACGCTCTATTGTTGTACTCACTGATCGCAGCGTAGCGCCGTGGCTGCTGCTGCTGCTGTTTGCCTGTAGGCGTCTGGGCGTCCACGTCCGCATCGAGCTCCGTCTGCTCAGGTAACTCAACATCGGCAGCTGCACTTGGATTTGTAGTCGCCTTCGGCTGATGCTCCGTGGGCTGTTGGGCGTCCGAGACTTCTGATGCCACCGATTCGGCGTTGCCTGCAGCTCCTTCGTCGGTGGCCAGATCGGCCGCGGAATGTAGCAGTACGTTGCTTTGGGCTCCTCCACCCTCTATTTCGGAGTGTGAACCCGCGGTCAGTTTCATTATGTAAATTAATTGCGCTACCTATAAACCAAACAACCAGAAACAATACAGAAAACTAATTCCAAATAACTTCGCGTGCGCCAAAAATGCTGTTGTGTGACCGTACCTGTGCATCTGTGAGTCGATAACGTACTGTTATAATCTGTCATAAATATAGCGGAATTCCTTCTCCGCGGCAACTGGTCGCACTTGGACGGCTCGCGAAATTTGACATTGCCAGATTGGGCGAAGAAAATTAACTTTTCCTTTATTTTTCGCTCTCAACGTTTCTTGCATGTGTTAAACACTCTCAACATGGTTGCACAGCTCCGGGGGTCACGTGGGAAAATTATATTTTCCATAGAAAAGAGCCGGATAACCATCGACCAGAGCAGAAATTATGATCAGATGTTCGCAGACACAATGCGCGCATTTTGAAACTGATATAATCATTAATCCAAAAGATTTATTTTTATCAGGCCATATAACTATGTATGAATTAATGAATATATATATTTAAATGAAATAAAAGCTTTGTATTTAATACCTTATTCTTACATGCTATTAAAATAGAGTTAAATAGAAATGTCATTAAGTAACGGGTTTGGTCTTATAAGCATTTTACACGATTTTAGGGAATGTCGTTTCCCCAAATTGCACAGACCCCACCAAATTCCATTATCAGAGTCCAATGAGGTCTTACAGTCGTAGTACTTTCCATTCAAATTGCTGAAAAATATCAAAAACATTTAGTTGGAATATTTAATACTGTAACAAAATGTGGTGCAATAGAAATATTTATTATAATTACCATTCAGTACCGATCCACCATCCGAAGAAATCGACATATTTTTCAGGACAATGTTTTAAGGCCAAAAATTGATTATTTTCACATTTTCGCAAGGAATCGCCAGCATTCCCAGAATATTCACCCAAACTCTTCAACTTGTAGTGTTCTGACTGGCCGCCAACTACAAAGTGATCATATCTAGCGAAAGCTTTCGCGTCATCGAAATCAACGAGTTCAATATATAATTCATGTCTTTCCCTTGTAGTCAACTCATGTATTTTATCACAGCCCAGCCAGAATTCTCTGCTTGGGTAACCAAACCCATCAAAACAACCCAGATCACATACATTATTTGACTCAAATGGAAGTTTTCCGTCGATTCGACGCTGTATAACCATCCAACCAGGACCGGCTGATGGGAGATCCTCAAAAGCTGCTACGAATACACCGGTACGAGGAAGTATGACAAATTCAGTTGAAGGGTTTTTGGTGGAGTTAAGAAGGACGTTATCTTGACTAGTTTCCACCTTCAGGGTAAACTTGGATAGTTTGTCGTGCATTTCATTAATCTTGGCTGAATCTTGTTTAGCTTGGGCTTCGAGAATGGCTATGTGCTCATCTTTTTCTTTTAGACTGCATTCAAATTTCTTTGTCTTATCATTCAGTTCCGAAAGTTCAAGTTTCAATGCATCATTATCAGCATTAAGACTGTAAACATTAATTTCAGCGCATTCAGTTTGCTTTGTGTTTTGACCAGAGGTCTCCTCGGTTACAGCTTCATTCTTGGTCAAGCCCAGCGAAGTTTGCGATTCAATCAGTTGGCTCTGCAGGGTTTTTATGATTAAGTCATTTACTTTTGTAATAACATCGATTGATATTTTTAGCGACTGGATTACATCCTCCTTGTCCTTAGTCTTTTCCTTTTCACTTGCTAAATGAATGTCTGAAATTATCAACTTGCCAGTCAGCTCGTTTATTTGGTTTTGCTTCCGTCTAATAGTTCTTTTAAGTCCTTGGATGACCCGGCTTGGATCGCCAACTCCAGTACTCAGCATTTCCATATCCGAATCGCTGCTTGTCTGGAAGAGCAATAATGTGAATTTTCGGCTTTAAATGAAGTGTTAAGTGTTATATTTTTGCATTTACGGAACTATTTTCAGTGGTTGAATTAAGTGCTGATCCGCAAGGCACTTGGGAGAGATTGTTAAGGTTGTCCGTGGGTTTCATTGCGTTTAAATTCCAAGTATGCGCTTTAAACAAATGGCTTAAAAATTTAATTTCGATCTTTAGATGCCGGTGTGACCGAATTGCTACAAAAATAATACATCGCCTTTTTAAAAACATCGATTTTACGGATATTATTATCAGACCATTGACCTGCAAGGTTTTATTAACGTTTACGGGTCTTTTTTAAGGGGTTTTGTTATTTTTCTAAAAAAAAATTGAGTTTTCTTGTGTGCCATAGAAGTTGCGCACCCACGTCGAGCTATTTGCAATCGATTTAGGTGTGACCAGCTCTTAAAAAATCGTAAATCAATCCATCGATGTTACAAAATATACATCGATGTCGATGTTTATGCAGCTGAACAAAACACAACATGGACGAATTTATAAAGACGCTCATTGCTGAGGTCAAGTCCCAGGGAGTTTTTGACGAGTTTCGCTTCAACTGCTGCTTGGCGGACGTGGACACGAAGCCGGCGTACCAGAATGTGCGCACCCGCGTGGAGACGGCGGTCAACGACTTCCTGGCCAAGCAGCACTGGACGCCAGACACCAACAAGGTGCAGCTGCGGGAGAGGCTGCGCAAGCACCTTCTAGAGTGAGTACATGGGATGAAGATTTGGTGGCATAAATAGACATCTCGTGTGCTGTAGCTCCGAGGTGCTGGACAAGGGCGTGGACCAAATCGTGGACCAGGTGGTCAACCCCAAGGTCGCCACCATATTTGAGCCAAAGATCGAGAGCATCGTCTACAAGTACCTGGGCATAACTCCGCCCCCGCCGCCACCCAGGCCTGCCGGGCCTCTCTTGCCCGCTCCGCCCTTGCCTCCATTTGCTGGCCACATGAATGGCAGCAGCCTGCTCAGGGTGGAGACTGGCGCCGATGGGCTGATGCCCACCGACCTGGAACAGATCAGCCCGGACTCCGACCAGGCCACCGTCAAGTCGGAGCTGAAGGAAGAGAGCAAGGACGACGACCTGCCGCCTGGAGTTGACGACGAGCGGAACTATGACGAGGACACCTCGCCCTCGTACGAGCCGTTGAGCGAGGATAAGCCTGGTTCGAGTAAAGAGCTGAACAACGGCTCGCTGAATCACTCGGACTCGGTCAATGGGCTCTCGCAGGCTTCGCAGCTCTCGCAGGTGTCCAGCGACAGCCGCCTCACGATTGCCTCCTCTACGGAGTCTGTGGCAGAGGCACAGCGCCCTGTCCCCGCCACCAACAGCGTAGAGCTAATGGCCAACATGCCCGCCAACATATCGGAGGAGGCGCAGATGCCCAAGTTCAGCGAGAACTCCAGCGATGCGAGTGTCGCTGTCAACGTGAACAACAGCAGTCGGCAACTGCACTTTGATATTAAGCAGGATGCAATTACCTTCGAGGGTGGGTTTGCAAAATACGTTTATTTTATTGTTAAAATTAACTTTCATCTTTAGGCACTGAGCGAAGAAATTCCGTGAATGGCACGAACGGAGGTCCACTCGAACTCTCCATTGAAGATGCCATTATGTCTGAGGTGAAGGCGAATATAGACGATGCCAACAATGCCGGCATTGAGCTGGAATACGTGCAACAACCACCACTACCTAAAGTTGAGCCGGAGCTTATTCAACCGCCAGCACCACCAGATGTTGAGCCACCTCCACCACCAGATGTTGAGCCACCACCACCACCAGATGTTAGGCCACCACCACCACCGCCACCACCAGAAATTAAGGAGGAACCTGTGCAGCCACCAGCACCGCCAGAAGTAAAGCTAGAACCTGTGCAGCCACCAGCACCGCCAGAAGTGAAGCAAGAACCTGAGCAGCAATCACCGCCTCCAGAAATAAAGCCGGAACCTGTACAGCCATCAACACCAGGACTCAAGTCAGAACTTGAAACCATTTACAAAGTGGAGCCACCTGCTACTCCGACAGAGACAAGCGTTGGTTCCCTTCCAGAGACAGTTGTTCCGGAAGCCAAGCCGAAGAAGTGTGAGAGTCCTTTGAAGCAGGAACCCGAGGAACCGACCAAGGAAGAGAAACCCAAAGTATTTGCCCTGCCAGAAGAGGCTGAGGCACCCAAAGGCGAGGCTACCAAAGCTTTGGAATTCACAGCTTCGCCTTCTTCGGTTTCGTCGCAGTCGAAGAGTAGCTCACGGGATAAGGGAAAGGATAAGGAGCGAAGGAATCACAGTCGCTCGGATGATAAGCAGCGGCGCAGGAGCAGAGATCGGGATCGTGACCGCGACCGTGACCGCGATCGCAGTCGGGACAAATCGCACAGCAAACATTCTTCAAGCTCCAGTTCCAAGCACTCCTCATCGCGCTCGTCCAGCTCACAGCACAGGAGCAGCAGCTCCAAAAACGATAGAAGCTCTACGACTAGCTCATCGAGCAAAAGTCATCGCGAGTCATCCTCCTCCAAGCGGACGTCCTCCACGTCCTCATCACGTCACGAATCCTCCTCCTCCTCGTCGCACAAAAAGCATAAATCGAGTTCATCTTCGTCACGCTCGGATCGGGATAAGGACAAGGACAGGGATAAGGACAAGGACAAGGACAAGGACAAGGACAAGGACAAGGACAAGGACAAGGACAAGGATAAGGAAAGGGAGAGTCACAGTCGGAGTCACCACAGCAACGGCAGTTCTTCGTCCTCATCAAAGAGAAGAGATCATGACCGAGGGCGCGATCGTGATCGCAACAAATCTAGCAGCACCACGACAGCATCAATTCAGGATGATCATACGGAGAGCAAGGCGAAGCTAAATAAGCGCAGGAGCTCCGACTCAAACGATGAGGGCAAACCTCCCAGTTCTGGTGGTCCAGCAAAGAACCCCCGGCCAGAGGTGGCAGTGGAAAAAGCCAGTGAGTCGGTGGAGAATGGCAATGGCACGAATGGCAACTCTAATTGTGGCAGTGGCAGCAATGGCGCCTGTGACAGTGCATCTACTGTCAGCAGCGGGGTTGTCATTGTTAGCGACATACTGCAGCAATCCTCTAGTAGCTTCATTGAACTGACTGCTGGTTCCCAGTCACAGAAGGTAGAAGATGGCAAAAAGAACGAGGCGGCTGGAAAAATTGTAGACCAAACTGATGAGGAGCCTGCTACCCAAGAGGATCGGTTAAGCGAAGAACCTCAAAAGGTTGACAAGGCTGAACCTCAAATGGCTGACAAGGCTGAACCTCAAAAGGCTGACAAGGCTGAACCTCAAATGGCTGACAAGGCTGAATCCGTACCTAATTCTCCTGACGAGGAAACCAAGCGCGATGATGGATCGGAAGAGCCATCAGCAGAGGCTGAGGGCACATCGGAGGTACCTGCAGAAACAGAGACCTCAGACCCTACCGAGGCTATGCAGAAAGAGGCTGTGAAACCAGAGAATATGCCCGCCCCACCAGATGAACCAGCTGAAGACCTTGTTACGCACTTTGAGGAAAACGCAGACGAGTTTACGAACCGTCTGCAGCTCATCACGAGACTAATTGAGGATGGCCAGAATCTGGTGAACCAGTTAAGCGAGGACCATACCGAGGCAGAGGTAGCTCACATTCGCGGGATTCGCCGGAGAACAGTCAAGCGAAGATGCAGCAGCCTGCAGGAGCAGCCGCAAGTCGGAAGAGAATCAACACCGCCACCGCTATTCGCCAGTCTGGGTAGCAGCGGTAGCAGCACCTCTGGCAGTCCCACGAAAAGGCTGCGTCGGGAAGAGCCTAAGTCATCGCCCACGCCCTCCGAGGCGAGTGTCAACTCCAAGGAGAACGAGGCTCTCGAGAAGCAGGAGCACGGTATGTACCAAGTGTTATATTAAGTCAGTCAGTCAGTTGTCTGGGAGGGAATACAATGATCGGGGTGACGATCCTAGCAATTTTCGAACCATCTAACACAACACAACTAACACATTTCACGCTCATCCTCATTGTGATTTCTCTACCACCTCTATTTTCTCTCCACATGCATCCACATAATTTAATTTAATAAATTAATAACCATACATATGTAGCCAGTGTGTGAGGCTATCCAAATCTAAGATGTGGCTGGGTAAGCGCCTCGCCGCTCGACGACGCCGTGAGAGTAATCCCGCGAAGAGATTAATTAAATACACTTGTTTATTCTGCAGACGCTTTGAACGCCCGCCGATTCAGCCAGAAGCTCTGCCAGCAGCAAAGGTACACCAATGATGATCTCTACAAGCCCCGTCCAATCCTGTCGCAGCGCTCTCGACGCCGGGGCCTGGACTCAATCATCTAGCTTGTATATCGAGTCGAACTGTTATCCGGATAAAATAAAAAAAGGCAATTGTTGTTAATGCATTTGACATAAAACAAAATGTGTTTCTTCTTTCATCCGTTTAATAATGGGCCTTTTCGCTTTGCCAATTGGGGGTTTCTTTCCGTTTTTCCGTTTTGTTTTTGTTTTCGCTTGAATTCTTTAACAATAAAATTGTAATTTTACAGCTACACCTTACAGTTTAATAATAGTCGGTGTAGCCTATTCGTATATATATATATTATGCATATATATAAACAAAAATAACAGTGAACGTAATAATATGATGCATCTGGGGGGACTCTAGCTGTCCCCGGATCCACCGAAAGATAATGTGTGTGTGTGTTTGATGGGTAAAACAATGCTGAGAAACGAGCGATCCGTAGTGGCTACACAGGGTCTGGCTAGGCTAGGTTATTAGGATCGGGTTCGGGTTCGGGTTCTGGATTGGCATGCAGTTCTTTCTCTGGTTCTCTGGTATCTGCGGTTCGTTTATATTTTGTAACATCTCAGTTTGAAGATTTCAGTGTTTGTAATTTGTAATTTGATTACTAATTAGTGAAGCCTTGTGTGTCGTCGCTTCGTGTTTGTGTGTGCTTTACATTTTTGCTCTCGATTAGATTACTTTACAACGATCAACATAAATATATAGAGGCGTATATACTTTGAAACGTGTTCTAAAAAAAATAGTTTGTATAAATGTAGTAAATCATAATTGTAATACATAATAGTAGGTAATAGTATTTTACAAGAAGGTTCTCTCATTTCGAAATATAACAGATACATTTTCATTATCATTAGCATTATTTTTAGCATTTAACAAGAATTTCGCATTGTTCCTAAAACTGTGTTTTGTGTATAGGCTGTGTGTGTGTGTGTACGTTGTGTGTTGTGGTGTAGGTGTGAGAGCGAGAGTCTTGTGCAGAACAACAACTACGATTTAACCTCCGACTATGGAGTGATAAAACTCTCTCACCGACTCCCCGCAGAGTATTCATACAAGCAGCTGGGGCCAGGGTGCTGGACGTGGTGAACGTGGATGGCCAGCGGTGCTCAGGCAGGTGTTTCAAACACCGTGTCGTCGTCGTCGTCCACCTGCCAACAAACAGTCGCCAGATCCAACATCCCCGACCCCGACCGCCAACTAATAGCTACGCTTAGGTTTAGCTGTCGCTGCTGCTGCAAACGTTTCGAACGCAGGCCTCGCTCGCGGCCACGCCCATCGGTGCTGCCTACGTGGAGAAGCCACGCCGCTCATACGGACTCTCGACGTCCGTGTGCCTTGTATGCAGGTTGATTGTGGGCGCAACGGGTCGCGTGGATAGCTCACACACCGTCTTGATGGCACCGGAGGCGTTCACCGAGGTGGGAGCGGAGTGTAGGGTGGCGGCGGTGTCCTTTACCGTCTCCCTGTCGCGATCCTGATCGCTCTGCTCCTCATCATCGGTCCTGGGCAGCACGTAGTCCGCTTTGCGGGCTTCCGAGCGACCAGTAATTGACGATTTGTACTGTTCCCGGTCCAAGCCGCACAAGTAGAACTTAAAGAACTCGTACGTGGACCAGCATATAGCCGTGGCGGGCATTGAGTAGAGCACACGGGCAGTCATGCCTCTGAAGAAGCCGAATGGTCCAGCCATGTGGTAGATCTAAAGGATGTTCATAGAGTGGTGAGCACAATTTGAAAAGGTTTTCGGACTAATATTCACCTTTCGGCTAGCCTCGATCATGCCGCGCGTCAGACCAGTCTCCTGAGTGTTCAATAGCGTCTTCACTACGTCCAGGGGAGTAGTGATTGCCGCCGCACAGGCTCCAGCAGCCGCTCCCGCGGCCATATGCACCGGAGGATTGTACTTTCGATCCAGATTTAACTGCAAAGAACAAGGAGTCGACGCATTACTTCTTGCCAAAGCTCAAGACTATAAACCAGATGCCTACTTTGTTCTGGAAGAACTCGTATGTGGTAAAATGTATTGTCTGATATGGTAGGTTCATGACCAACTGTGTGCCGTAGGCTCGGTAGAAGGCCTTGAAACCCTCCCGTTTGTAAATGTCCCGGACGCAGGATACCACCGATGTGTAGGGCGAGTTGTACATTTGCATGCGCTGCTTGATCACGTCCGTGGGACTGGAGATGGCGTCGTGAATGAGTGTGGCCACCACTCCCGAAATCACTGCAAAAGGCAAACGTTATAAGGAGTCGATGGTTTAATTAGGTGGCTTTGCCAAACTTACCATAGTTGAGGTTGCTCACTGTTGTGAACTTGGCCGCCATCTCCTTGGTCATTTCGTAGGCAGCAAAGTAAAGTGAATGCGCTGGACCGGCGCCCAAGACCACAGCGCTGGCTCCCCGAATGGGTCTAAGGATCACAAAGTGGGGAGTAAGTTGTGTAACCAATAATATGATATATATACAGTGTATAATGCTTACCTTAAAAGACCCTCACGTGTCACCATGTTCCGAAAGGTTGACAATATATTCAGGTTACTTGTAGGCGGCGAAAGGCTCTGCATGCGGGTCTATAAATAGGCAGTAATAGAGCGTTTAAAATAATTGCATGTTTGTGAAATACACAAAGAGCTCTTTTTTGTAGTAATTTATATTGTTTGCCCTAAAATAAAGTGGGTAATTGCTGGTGCGTCAGAGCTACTAACTGGTTACCCTGATAGCAAGATCAAACATTCAGGCAGTTAATCTAAGCGTTCACTCTTCTGCAAGTCATTGTTACTTGTGATATATTCCAAACACTACAGAACCATTTTCCATTAATTTCATACATTGTTGAGACCTCAAAATGTGTATTTCATCATTACAAGTGGTACACAATTGAGAGCTGATTTTCTCGGAACTGGAAACTGAATTGCAACAGTTTAATAGTTATAATATCCTTTATTCTGGGCTGAATTATCTGAATTACGAATGAAATCATTATAAAAAGCTAAAGCTAAGTATTTTCCACAAGCTATTCCTTTTTTGTTTTCCACCACAGACAATCCTATCAACCGATATGAATGAAATATATAAATAAATATATACTATTTGCATTGCTGGGGGAAAAACTTTCGCTGACATATAAGCAAGTCGCTGATATATTTACAATCGTCAACGTAATACACACGCTTACATATGTGCACTTGATTGCACATATATTTCTAGGCGTGCCCGTCGTCAGCCACAGAGCCGCAGCATCCAAGTTGTAAATTACGGGGAACGTGGGCTTTGCGTTGGAGATAAGATTTCCCGGATAGCACCCCCCTCTATATAGTATATCGTGCTGCTATCAATCACAAGTCAACAGGCAAATTCAAGGTGAAAAACAGTCTGGAGTGCAATGGAGACCCAATTAAATGGTACTACACCGCCGTAGAAGATACAGACAACACTCGATAGAACTTCGCAATGAGTAGGGGGAGTAGGCGGCACCCGTGATTCATAGATCCGATCATTGCGCCAGCAGCCCCCTCATCGAGTGCCACTGATAAGACGGACAAAGTGTGAAATCAGAATGACAACGCTGCGCCCGTAATTATTTATAAACCTACGCAAAATAAGGCGAATTAAAATGCCTTGATTGCCGTTGCTCAATTAAAAGTTCTTTGCGCTGGCTCCCGCAGTATTCGTCAAAGTGACTGCGGGGAGACTCTAATAATGACGCCGGGAATCCCGTCCAGGCTTTAGGCTGGCACCCAACTGCCTGCCGGCTGTCACCGCTCCATTTGATGACATGTGGCGGCCACAGCTCACGAAAATCAATAGAACCGAGTGGGGTAAGGCGGAAAGAGATTCGGTCAATACTAAGCAGCACTGTCGCACGCGGCATATACATATGCATGCAGTACATGACGCAGACAGCTAGATTTGCATATGCACAAGTGGAATCGCGAATCACTTGGCTCCACCAGCATTGGGGTAAGCGATCAACTGACTCGATAAGAGATAATGGAATGGTGGTGGCATACCGACTGTCACCAGCAGTGCGGCTAATCTTATCGGCGCAGCATAAACCCAAGGAACGTGCTCCGATAAGCACACAAGTAGCAGTGTATCAGTGGCTATGGCTCCCCGAAAAACCGAAGCCCCAAGAGCCCTTGGCTGCACTCGAGGTGCCCGAGGAATTACATCACGATTATGCCTAAGCAGTGGGCACTTGGCACACACACGAAATTCGATTGTGTACGCGCAGGTTTGTGAGGTTAGGTCTGCTTGTTTACGCTCCTCCGGTTACCAGCTGGTTCGCTGGAACGACGCTCACCTTGACGGAGTCCAGCGGATACATGACCAAGTGCTCCAGCACGCCCGCTATCCCTCCCGCCGTCATGTTCACTCCCACGCTGGTGGTGGGCAGCGACTCGTAGTCGTCTATGTTCATGGTGGATCCGGTGGCGCTGCTGCCGTTGCCTCTGCCTCTGGCCTCTGCTTTAGCTTCTGCTTCTACTTCTACTGCGGGCTGCTTGTGAATTGCGGTTGTGCCCTTGCTGTGGCTGCTCCTCTTACGACAGCGATGACCTGCTAGTCGGGACCAGTTCTACAGCCAGTTCCAGTTCGCGCACACAGTTACAGCCGCTTTCTCCTCTAGGACACCTCTGGCCGCACGCACATAAACCGGAGCCGGAATGGGGATATCGCTGCCTGGTCAGCAGTTTGCGCGAGTTTAGCCGGCGCAACGATATGAACACGGAACAATTTTGTTGTATAACACGGACCCGACGGGACGACGGAGGAAAACGATACGCGGGCGGGGGAGAGTGTGGTGTGGTATGCGGTGTGCGAATGAGGTGGTATGCGAAACTACTAATTGACACTGCTGCTGCTGCGGCTGCTACTGCTTCTCCGCCGCTGCTGCTGCTGTTGCTGTTGCTGCTGCTGCACGACTAAGATAGACGACACGCTCCCCGAGTCGCTTGAATTCGGAGCGAAGAGGTGTTTCTGCGGTTGCTCTGCCCGCGGCCGCCGTTGTTGTTCTGCTGCTGCTACGGGTGTTTTCTGGATATATACAAGTCGGTTGTAGGCGGGCTCTCTCCGGAACGGAATTTAATTGTGTCTTGTGTTTGGCAACTCACGCAAATGTACAAAGATTACAGGAATCATTAAATTTCTTGCCCAATAAAAACAAGCCTCGTGCTAGAGCTGTAAAGACATCGATAGTAATATCGATAGTATCGATGATTATAAGGCGCCTCGGAAAAACAAGCCAAAAGGATTACGAATATACCAGAAATACTGCAAAGCTTAACCGTGGTGTGACCAGAACAGAACAGAAAAGCTTATTTTTAAAGCGGTATTTTTGCAGTTGAACTGTGAAATTATTGGCTGCGTTCACCAGAACACTCTTGATCACTGATTACTGATCAGTGACCATCACTGGTCAGTGATCATGTTGTTCTGGTGAGCACAACCATTCATTCATGAATTTCTCAATCTGAACTTAGTATGTGTGCATGATCGGGCTATAATTGAAATAAAATAATTTGGTATCCAGATTTGTTCCGACATCGGGAAATAAATGCAATTTAAAAAATTAGAACAGTTTGCTAGTGGTAATTGGTAGCAACGGGGCGATATATATCGATATTCCGATATGAGGGCTAGGAAATATCGATGGACCTTTCTTTTGTTTATAACTAATATCGATATTGTTTCTTACATCTCTAGAAGAAAATTAGACGCGTGCTCTCCGGGAAATCTCTCAGAAAAATCGTGAATAATTGGCGATCTGGATAAAGCACAGGAGCTATAGCAAGTTTCAAAATATCAGGAAAAGGTAACTACGTCGTTATGGCGTGAATTGGAGTTGGTTACACGCGTACATATTGTGCAAAAGCGTTGCAATAACCTCTTGCGTTGTGCGAGAGGGTGGACGAAATCCAAAATGGCGAACGCGTTGCGAAAATTTGTCTGTTAGAAGCTGAAGGCGTCTCAGCTATTAATTCACCGGCTTAAAAAGCATTCGGCCAACAATTGCCTTTATTATTATTTTCAATAATTAAAGTACAAGTTAAAAGTAACATATTTCGCTTACATTCGATACCTCGTACATCCGGCTTATGCACGTTCCCCTTCTCATTCTTAGAAAATGGCGAGCGCTGACGTGCAGTACAATTACGGACAGCAGGACAATGACGACAACTACAACGAGGATAGCAACCAGCAGCAGGAGGATGATGATCAATATGACGGCTCCGTGAAGATCGAGAACGTGGGCGAAAGCCCCAAGTTCGTGCGGTTACGCGGCCTGCCATGGTCCGCCACGCACAAGGAGATCCTCGACTTCCTGGAGAACGTGAACGTGACGAACGGCTCGCAGGGCATCCATCTGGTAACCAGCCGCGTGGACGGCAAGAATACCGGCGAGGCCTATGTGGAGGTGGCCAGCCAGGAGGACGTCGAGGAGGCGCGCAAGCTGAACAAGGCCAGCATGGGACACCGCTACATTGAGGGTTTGTTAATAGGGGTGGACTGTACCTTTGTGTGCTTTCAAATAGTTTCCGAATTCCTGGCAATTTCTTTTAAAAACTCTTGAAAGAGCTACTTGTGCAGATAAATGCAGGAGAAGACATTCAATTCAATTTTATAAGACCTTTTTATATTTCTTTGGTTTTTGTTCCATTAAACCATTTTTATCTAGACGAATATTGTAACGTAAAAGAAAACAATTTGTTTAAACAATTCGGAATGATTACTCAAAATAATAACATCACACCAGCCAGCGTTTCATGAAATTTCTGATCAAATTTGAGTCTTTTTCGAGTCAGCTTTCCGATTAAAATTTGGCATAAATGCGCTCGTTGTCTGATCATAAATGATGCTGCCTTTGGGAGAGAAGGGAATGCTAGCCGCAACCCTTATAAAAGAGTCTCTTATAACCCTGTCAAGTCATATTTCAATCGAATTTCGATCACCTAGAGCAGCAAAGGGCACGCCGTGGCTCAATTTGCTCACGCTGCTCAAACCTTTATCTTTTTTCGGAGGCAGCTGGCTGAGCTTTTGCTCAAACCATTAGATCTCGTGCCCTCCGCTGACCTAGAGGATACATTTTCGATTGCATTGCATTTTAATTTTGTTTAATCCATGAGAGATCATTTATTAGTAATTTTCCAGTCATTTACGAGTCTTGCATGCTTTTAAACCTTTTTTAATCATTTTCGACCACTCAAAAAAGACTCATCCAGGGGGATTATTGCAAAAAATGATCTGCTGGGTTATTTCATTATTTGGTTCGAGAGCATTTATCAGTCTTTTTCGAATCATTTTCCTGTCTTTTTCGAGTCTGGCATCATATGAAACCTTTTTTAATCATTTCAACGACTTGAAAAAGACTCATCCAGGGGAATTATTGCAACTTGTTAACTTCCGTTTTTAATAATTGAAGCATTGTACAGTGCTTGGGGTATAACTTTAAGGAAATTAATAATTATCTGATTAAGAAAAACGTTTTTAAAAATCCGGTTTGGCTTTTAAATTAAATTGAGGTTTCCTGGAAGTAAAGCGGTCAAAACCGCAATATTATCTTGAAACCTAATCAAGTGTAATTGCAATAAATAAATGTATATAATATATATATATTTTCAAGGGCTTTTAGGTGACATTTACAAGCAGAAACAAAACTATTAATAATGAAAGGGCATCTCACTCTGTTAATACTTTAAATTCCACAAATATATATAGTTAATTTAACCATGTTATCCTATATAAACTATACATCTAATCATAGCTTTCTCTATTTCTCTCCCTGTTCAGTTTTCACCGCCACACCCAAGGAGGCCAAGGAGGCCATGCGAAAGATCAGCGGTCATGGCAATGCCTTTGTGGTGAAGCTCCGTGGTCTGCCGTATGCCGTTACCGAGCAACAGATCGAGGAGTTCTTCTCGGGTGAGTATCCCCCACGCTGTCCCACTTTCCGTACTCTAGGTACCCTCAAGGAACAAACACAGTGGTTGACCGCATGTACTTATTTTTGCACTTCGTTGAGATGTGGCCTGCGGTCCCTTTTTCAACTTTACACCTTTCATATTAACTACACAATTGCATAAACTCTACATTCGATTTGGGCCCCTGCCTCTGTGGATGTGGTGGGGTTTGGCGGTCCACGCAGCTCCTTCCCCCATAAAGTCACGTCCGTTTGGTCCGGTAAATCTTTACTTATTGTTTTGTTTTTGTTGGCGCATATCCCAATGTATTTTTGGGTAAAACTCCGATCATTACATCTACGAGAGCTTCTAGGAACTGGGTTCTGTGGTAGCTTCTCGATTGCAACATTTCCCCTCCACCTTGTTAACATTTTTATTTTAAGAGAAAACTTTCTCATTCTGAGAACCACCTGCCAAAGTTCTGCGATGCGAGAACCAAACTGTAACCTTATTTATCAACCTCTGTATTTCTGTTTCTCTCTCTATCTAAGCTTAATACTCCTGCATAATGTATATATATATAAAATCTATATATTTGTATAAATCTTTGTTGGTTATCGTCATGGGCAGGGTTGGAAATCAAAACGGATCGGGAGGGCATACTTTTTGTTATGGACAGAAGGGGTCGTGCAACTGGGGAAGCTTTTGTTCAGTTCGAAAGCCAGGATGACACTGAACAAGCCTTGGGCCGAAATCGGGAAAAAATTGGGCACAGGTGGGTTTCTTATTCATCATACTTCTCTACTACAACAAAAACTGAAAAAAAAAACATATTTAAAAGTGGTAATCAATTGTGAACTTGTTGAAACACACAAGGGCAAATGGAACACCAATTAATATAAATAGATTATAACCTATAAGATATAATAGAAACAAAAAAACAACCTTTATATCATCAATAATTTCTATTTCAGTCACCGACAAGTCACATTAGCAAGAAAACTCCCATAGCTACGGGTCTGGTGGGGCTCTTAATACTTGTATTTCAAATAGCGCCAACACGAGCTTATTCTAACGATATTTAATATGAACACAAAGTCTTTTTATAACCGCGCTTATCCAGATTTTTCAATTGCATTTGCATTTATGGTTTGAATCTACGAATTCTACACTTAACGATCAAAAAAGATAATGCCACCGACCCTAGCATCTGCCGAGCAATTACAACTTCTGATATGCCCATCCTTTCTGGTTTAATTGAATAGGTATATTGAGATATTCCGCAGTTCAGTGGCTGAGATGAAGCGAGCCACGGGCGGCGGCGGCGGCGGTGGAAACGGCGGACGTCCGGGCCCATATGATATACGTGATCGCGGCGCCAATCGTGGTGGCAACGACTTTGGCGGCGGACGCAATGGTAAAGCTTTGATTTATTTTTTAAATATTATTTGTAAATTATCCTGTAATGCTCACTCTCTTTTCCCACTCAACAACTTAGATTGGGGCAACAATGGCAACTTTGGTGTTGGCGCCAACAACATGCTCGGCTTCAACAATCTGCCCAGCCTGATGAACTCGGGGAACTTTGGCAACAACCCGGGAAATAATGGGAATTTCGGTAACAACTCGGGACCCAGCAATTTCGGCAACTTTGGCGGCGGCAACGGTGGCGGCGGCGGAAACACTGGCAACTTTGGTGGCAATAACGGAGGCAACAATGGTGGCAACGGAGGCAACTTTGGAAACTTCGGAGGCGGCAACAATGGAGGCGGCAACTTTGGCGGCGGCAACAACAACGGCGGCGGAGGCTTCAACAGTGGCGGCAGCAACTTTGGTTCCCCAGGAGGAGGCAACAACTTTGGCAACAATGGAGGATCAAACTTTGGTGGCAACAACGGGGGAGGCTTCAATAATGGCGGCAACAACTTTGGATCCCCAAGTGGCGGCGGCGGCGGTGGCAACTTTGGCCCCATTGGAGGCGGTCGCAACAACAGCGGCAACTTTGGAAACGCTGGCTTTGGCAACTTTGGAGGAAACAACAACAATGGAAACGGCAACTCCAACTTTGGAGGCGGCAATAACGGCGGCAATGGAGGTGGTGGTGGTGGTGGCTTCAACAATGGTTCCAACTTTGGAGGCGGCAACAGCTCTGGAGGTGGCGGTAACTTTGGGCCCATTGGCGGAGGCCGTGGCAGCGATGTCGAGCACTACACCATCCATATGCGAGGACTGCCGTACACCTCGTTCGAGAATGATGTCTTCAAGGTGAGTCCCCCCTTAGTTGGGCTTATCCTGGAGTTACTAATCGTTTTCTTTTTGCAGTTCTTCGAGCCCATCCGGCCAGCCAATGTGCGCATCAATTACAACAAAAAGGGTCTGCACAGCGGCACTGCTGATGCCTACTTCGACACCTATGAGGACTCGCAGGTGGCCATGAAGCGCCATCGAGAGCAGATGGGCTCCCGCTACATTGAGCTCTTCTATGATGGCAAGACCCGAGGTGGAGTTAATGTAAACAACGGCGGCGGCGGTGGCGGTAACGGAGGCAACGGGGGCAATGGCGGAGGCGGTGGTATGGGCAACAATGGCGGCGGAAACGGTGGCGGCAACTTCTCGCGTCGCATCTAAAGCTCTTCCTCTGTCCCGATTACATTGAAATTAATGTAGATCCAAAGTATTTAATAAAATTATGAACAAGCCGCAACTATAAAACGCTAAGGCACCATTACAACTACGAATTGCACTAAAAACTAACCAACTGATTTTCGGACAGACAAGATTGGTCAGACATGGTAATCGCAGCTGATTGCAAGCCAATATAATACATCATGCAAGAGAAAGAAACTAGGTTTTATTTAAGTATGTATTTCTTCGCCAGAAATTTCAATCTTTATATCTAAGTTTCAATTGTACATTTAAGTTTTTCTAAAAATAAACCTTTGTTTTACACAAACTGGTAATTCTATAATGTGGTAATAAAGTAAGTAAGTAATTGATGTCAAAAGGGAAGCTGTGCAGTCTGTCTCCTCTAGTTTTGGATTTGTTATGAGTACACAGCTGCTTTCTAGCCTTCGGCATTGCCTTTCTAGCACACAACGTTCGACAAACAATTTAAATACAAAGGTAAGTTATGTAACAAGTAGACATCTAGCGTAACACATGATGTGGGTGTAACGATTGAACGAGTTTTCCCCCACACCAATAAAGGTAATCGTGGGGAAAATAAATACGAAATGATGAGAAAGAAGAGCGAGCTAAGGGTTACATCTACCTGGAATGTTCTAAAAATTCTATTAAGGGAATGTATTACATTTTTGACTTATATGGCTTTATTTTTCCAGTCATTAGTGTAAGAGCTAAACGGTTATATACATTTAGATTGTAATATTTGCAGCTTTATCTAACTTTCTTATATAAATTATATTAATTAAATAGCAAGTAATTACCTAGGTCCCTAAATCAGAATTTTAAAAGTGTAAATATGTTCACTTTATAAACTGTGCAAACTTAACTAATTTCAAGGAGATATAAGTATATTAAACACATTAAAAGTATCCCCCTTTCCAAGATAACTTTGAATAGGAATTTTCCATGTAGAATTCCTTGAGAGTTTTCTAGTTCAAAGTGAAGATCGCTTAAATACTATAAGGCTTTACGGCCTTTTTCGTCTCCGGTTCTCCAAGTTAATGATATCTCATTAGCGTTTACGCCACAGAGAAGAGACAAAAGTCCACTAGATCTCACATATCACTTTCTTTAAGACACCGTTGACAGCCCAGTATCTCAGTCGCGATAGATAGATAGATAGATAGATAGCGACCTGTCAATAAAGGCTCGTGTGTCTATTTTGATCCAATGATCATTTCTCATAATTGTACCAATAAAATGTATGCTGAAAATAGATAACGCATTACGTAGTATCAGGAAATTTGCCTTGCGGGCGGGTTATGAGATCTCGTAACATAAAGGAAAACGTATTTAAATATACTTATACTCTCGGAGGGGGTTTTGCCAGACGCCTGACGGCCGTTTGCCGACGGCAGCTTCAAAGTTACTTCAACTTTTTGACAGGCGACGCGCTGACACAGCTTTTCTTTTTTGCGATAAATATTTACTTAATTATGGCTTCAGTTTTTTTTCTTCTCTGTTAAGATACAGAAATGATATCATGCTAATCACTTGTATCTATTTGATAGACCTTGCTTGATGCGCGTGTCGGCTACAATAAAAAAATATACAAACCGACTAACAAAATGATTTCCCTATAATTTTCTTGTGCATAAGATATTTCTTTAATTTTTCTTAGAAAACTGTTTCGTTTTAAAAGGGAAATATTTTTCAACAACCCTATTACTTTGAACTCTATAAACCTTAAGAAAAAACGCTCGCAAATAATATATTGACTTGTGGCCTTTTATATTATCGCAGCTATTCATAAATTGCTGTCTTACCCGGTACTGTGTATTTTCGTACATTCCCGTCATATTTTCCACCCTCGTATATCGTACATAACAGGTGCTAATGAATCAAACATGTTCGCTGATTTGTTTATTTAGAGGCTGATTTTAAATTTGAGCAACAAGCGTTGAAATGCCGGCTTAATAGAAGCAATAAATAAAGAATTTTCGGTTTGCCGGGAAAACCACCGTCAAAAACGCGTTAGTCCAGTTTAGTTTCTTGTAAATCTGAAAAAATCCCCGACTTTGATCTTGGCAAATACTACATAGACTTGTTTATTATTTGTAAGATTACGTAGATCATGTGATATTGATTACCTTCTGAATATAATATATTAAAGATATAATATATCTGATTCGTAATATTATCAACGAGAAAGCTTTAAAATATATAAGTTACTTAACTCTTCCCAAAGCAGACATTATCATGATATATGATTCACCAAAACAGATTTCTTTGAAATACTTAAGATAAGAAACCGAATCACTTGCAATCTAAGATAATCTAGGGATCACGAAGAAAGGGTATTGAATCCCAAGCGATAACAAAGACACTGGTTTTCGGAACTGAGAACAAAGATTGTAAGATTGTAAATAGGTATTCATGATCTTAAAATTTGGTAATTAAAAAATATTCGTTACAAAATATACCTTCTTATTTAGCAGATTATTAGTAAGTTATTAAATTATTTCCTAAGAGATCATCTTCAATAAAAACATATTCATAGAACAACTTTAACATCATAATAATAAGTTACTTTTAAATAAAGGTTTATATGTAAGACATTAATTTAGTTTAATGGCTGTTTATTTGGTTTGCAGACCGAGTCCAAGGAGTGCCCGTGAAGAATTTTTATAACGCCCTCCAAATCCCATTCATAAACTCGCCCAAAAGTCAAATCCAGGGGCTCTCACACTCGAACACACAGAGATTTTTATTTGGGCCCATAAAGAGTCCAATGGAGATAAGCGTTTCGCATAGAGAATTGTTACGAGCTCCCGTTCGTTGTTCTCTTTCCCTGGAATTTTCCGCCAATTAAAAGAGATTTCAGTGAGGAAATCCTAGCCAAGGACCAAGGACCAAGGCCTCCCAAATTGTCAGTCAACCAGCTGATCGATGCGAGCGAGCGAATGAATAGAGAGCAGGCAAATATGGAAAATACTGTAACGTTGTGGACGTCATTAATCTTGGCCGAGACCGCCAGCGCGACCGCGACTGCGGCTGATAAGCAGCAGTAGCTCCACTCCAGCACAACACCTATTTGGCGAGAATGAGCAGCAGCAGCACCAGCAGCAGCAGCAACAGGCGACGACAGCGGCGACGACGACGACGCCAGTCAATGCCAGAGCGCGAAGCGGTCGCGTTGACATCGGTAGCTGCTCTCCAATAATTCTCCAATAATATTCCGACGCTATCGCCCATGCTAATTGCCGCGCTGTGATACAGAGACTCTGTGGGGATCCGATGAACGGATGGATCCATCGGCACTACCAATCAATCCCAAGTTCCTAAGTTCTAGTGCTAGTGCCAGTGCCAGTGCAATCAATCCCATCCACTTCCCACTTGGTATGTGGAACCTGTGGCTGCGATCGCCGTAACAGCAGCTACCAAAACACGCGCTACAGGTGTGCGCAGGTGATGGCGGCGGCGGTCTCTGTTCTCATTATTCGCATTCGTATTCGTGACGTTTTCGTTTTGCATCTTTGTGCCACTTTAATTAATTTTTTATAGCGAGTACAATGAGCCAAGGGAATATCTTAACTGGGAGTTGAAACAAAAACAGAAACCTTTCACCTCATCTCCTCTGTAAATCCCCGAGTGAAATAATTCCCAAAAAAAAAAAGTATAATTATATAGTGCGAATGCTCTATAACAAATGCTGTTGTTGAGCGGATTACTTATGGCTGGCCCTGGCCTCTGTTGTGCTTGCAAAATAATTTAGGTATATTTTTGGCAAGCTTTGAGTTTTTTGTTTGGACTTGTGGAACAATATGTTCGTGCTGTATTTTTAACCCACAGCAACAGTCGACCAGCACTGCAGATTCGAGAGATATCTTAAGTGTGGTAATTCATTAGGGCTTAAGTTTTAAGGGGCGCTGGCTTAAGGCCCCATCAACAAATGATTCCAGAGACTTGAAACTGGCCCCATTCCGCTTTCAACAAGATTCTTCTTCCCCCGGCGGAGAGTGTAAGGTTTCTGTTATCTGCTAGAACAAATACTCGGACAAATACTCGTGTTTATATATGCTTTTCGAGTGCCTTTGCAAAATCCGTGTCGTAATGCCCTGACTCAGATTTGCAATTATCAAAGCATTTCAGCTATGTAAAGCATTCTTTTTTATCCCAATGGCCAGCGTTCAAGAATTCACTTCCTCCTCAAAGTGTTTGCAAAGAATTCAGGGAACGTGCATTGCCAATTGAAAAGCTTTCGAATCAATTTCATAGCCCTAATTGGATTACGAATGAACACGAATCCAATCAAAGACTCGCAAAAGCTATTAAATTATAATTTGAGACCCATTTAAATTCGTCATGAATATCATCTGGTTTTCGGTCGCAGCCGAAACAAAAAAACATGGGAAAAATACAAAACGTATAAGTAAACTCATTTATATGTATTTCGTTCAGAAAGTAACAGCAGAAATCAGTGCCAGAGAGCCTGATAAATCCACTTTTCACTTGCTATTGGCTCTTCTAAGGGCCGCTTCCGCGTCGACGACGATCGTCAAATCAATGAGAAATGCAAGCCAATAAATTAGCAAAAATAGGCGCCATAATAGTGACGAAAGATTAAAATAATGTAATAAATCTTTGGTATATTGAAGAGTTGGTCACAGGAGCTTGGCGTTTATAGCAAATAATAGCCTCATAAATTATTCCGCCATAATCCACTTTGCGGCAGAACAGCTCCTGTGCTCTAGTATTTAGTGTCAGGTTGCCCCAATGATAAGGCTAACATATATGTATGTACAGGGGTCTAATATGTTATGGTGAGGTCTATCGCTCAGTTGGGAATTTGTGTGAATCAAAACAAACATTCTCTATTCTACCTAGTAAATGAGACACGTTTCCCTATTTAATTATTGGAAAAACTAGACAATGTATTAGAGATTCAAATCGGTTTACATCAAAGATTTTCCCAGTTAACTTAACTTAACTTTTTCAGAGGTGTTTTAAAGTAACCGTTTTGTTTAAAATACTATATTTATAAAGTACCAAGAATCTTTTTAAGTAATGCACGAGAAATTAAATTTATAAATATAAGGCAACAAAAAATAAAGCTATTCTTTCTTGAAGATTTAGATAAAAACGAATTGAACTATTCATATTTGGCGTTATGATCTATATTCCAACTATAATTCCAATAAACATAGCTTAAAGGCTTACAGATTTTCATATAATTGCCTACTCTCAGCTATAATCTTCCATGACAGAAATCGGAAATCAAATGTGATGAGCGTTTATGAGCAAAAAATACAGTTTCCAATCGCTGCCATATCGTGCCGCTTTGAATTAACCGCTGATGTTGTTACCTGCTCACCGGCATGTTATACACCTGTTATTATTTTGTTATTATTTCGCCCATTTTAGCGGCACTTATCAGTTGAGATGCTTGCACAGCTTGTTAGGCCCTCATGCTCCGCCCATGGCGAATTCATTAGCCGATACAATGCGATACGTTTGTTTATACTCTGTATTTCATATTGATTTATTCCAATTCGTTGCAGACACTCTCTCACCTGGCAACCAGTGCCCGCTCCCCCGATAGCTCCGATAAGAAGATAATTAAACTGTAATACATTTCACTGATGGGCCATTTTGCTACTGCCTTCTGCCTGTGCCTTTGCCGGTGTTAATTAAGCCTTCACACACTTAAGTGTGCCACTTGAGATGTACATACATACTCGTATAGGCCGCCTTATCGCCAGCCGGATTCGGCCAACGGTGTAGACAAAAGTAAAGAGTGATCTCACAGATAACGCCGCCACGGAATCGGAATCGGATTCGGTATCGGTATCAGAGGCAGTGGCAGCTTTCCCAGTCCAAGTCGCCGTCTGCCGGCAGCAGCAGCATATTCATAAATAATCTTTGGCCGCGACCACATCGGCGGATCAACTCCACTCCCATTCAAAAGGAAGTCGGTCTTGTGACTTCGTCGCTTTGCAGATAATTGAATTTAATGCACAAATGAGACCAAGGAATTTGCTTTCATAAAGCCATACAACACACATGCACCAGTGACGAATGCAATCCCTCCGCTTGCATTGTTTGCCACAGCAGCTGACGCGATCGAGATCGAGATCGAGACCGAGCTCCAGATATTTCACTTCCGAGTCGCCGCTTAGCACTGCCGCCCGAAGATGAAGGTGACCAGAAATGGAGGGCAGACCCTGCTCATTGCTCCATCGCCGCAAGCGCGCCTGACGCCCCTGCGCACCTACTCCAATGCCTCGTCCCTGGGCCATCATCATGACAGGACTCCTGGGAGTCCTCTGCCGGAGGGAGATGATGAGGAAGGAGGTCTCGGCTACACCCACACGCTGGTGAGTAAAGAAGGGGGAGCAAATGTCCGCGGATATTCAGGAATGTCCTGGGAATTAAAATCTAACAGTTTAGGTAACAAAGTTTAGAAACTGAAAGGATATTATAGATATTAAAAGAATATAGTTTAATTAAAATAAAGGA
>JAEIIH010030832.1:0-20156 GCA_018904745.1 Drosophila orosa
ATCCCCAAATGGTACTTACTCCCAATGGAAACAAATATTTTAAAACATAAATACTCTCTTGCCAAAATTCTTTAAGAGTTTCTTTAAAGAATTAAACATTTCTCTTAGAAACCTTTCGAAAAGTGCATAACCTTTAATAGAAATTTAATACAATAGTTTTTCCTTTCATAATTTCCCCTTGCGTATTGCCAGACGACATTTTCTTTACCCTTTTTGCCTGACTGATCCACCAGTGTATGCGCTTTAAATTATTGCCATGCGATGCTGTTTGCTGCTTCAGTTTTATTATTCTCCTGTTATTCCCAATGTTCACCCCGAAGCCCTCATCATGTGTGCCGCCTTAACTTGGCTTCGACGCCCACATTAACAGCCACATTGAGCAGTGGCAAGTGACAGCTTTTAATTAAATAATTGACTTTGCTCCGACTATCCGGCTGTGTGTTCATTGTCTGAGTCCCATCTCGCTTTCATCTGTCAGATCAATATGACAAAAGGCAAGGCAAACAAAACAAACGGAGGCAAATCAGCCAGATAGCCATGTTTACGATGCTGGCTAAAATGTCAGGCAGACACGACGAGGAGTTCATTGAAACTTTTCGACTGCGCTGACTCGCTCTGACTTTTGTCACTCATCAAGGGAAAAGCGAACAGAGGCTCATATAAGCAGATAAACGGATAAATGGAGGATAACAACGAAAAACTATAGTACGCTGCATTATTTATGCGGGTCGCTAAACTTTTCCCCAAAAAAAAACCAATAATAAATGTGGGCTGAGCCAGATGAATGACCGCAAAAAAAAAGAAAAGAAAACCCTCTGCGTTTGTGTGCTGCATATAGATTTTAAATTTATTCCCAAAATGGAGTTCCCTGAACTCCAAGTGCCTCTCCTTCTAAGGGTTATCTACCCTCGCTGACCGCAAAGATAAGCGAAATTCTCGATTTATGATGCCACTAACGAAAATTGCAACGCAAAATGTTCTTTCTACACGGTCATAATTTCATTTTTGTGGGCTTTTGGGGGTGAGAGTGCTGGCATTGATTTCAGCCAAACATCTTTCGTTAATTGAGTCGTAAAGGCGGTGTTATTGATACCTCATTAGGCAAGCTGATAAACACGGCGTATGCGCAATATTCACGACGCTCCTTAAAGGCCAACGCAACTTAAAGCCGCCGGCAATGCGCCCAAGTGCTTTCGGTGATTATATAAGTCCCGTCAGCTGCTCCTGACATTTTCCCTCTCGATTTTGCACCACTCAATCGAGTGGACAAGCCCCGACAATGGCCTTAACCACAAAACGCACAACAAAAGGCAAAGGGCAGGCATTTGGGGCTCTCGCCCAATGCGGGCATTCTCTCGGACAACAACAAAGAGAATTATTTATATGTACATAAAAGCTTAATTAAAATTTTATGATTATCATTTGGAATTCATCTGTTTACCTTGCTGGGGTCAGAGTTGAATTTAAGGAAAAACAATTCAGTTTTGTTTACAAATTAAAGTCTACAAACCAGCACGGTATCAGCTTGAAAATAATTATGTGTTTAAAGCAGAGCATGTAATCTAAGAAATCGTATATTTCCATTAGTTAAAAATATTAGAATTTATGCATTCAAGTGAAAGTTGCCTGCGAAAACTAGCTCTAATTGGACAGACGAAATATATTTTCAAATTAATTAATTCATATTTCAAAGCAGCGCGACTCTTGCACTCTCATTAAATTCCCGCTCCCAGTAGCGCCATTTGTTCCCCTTTTAATTAGGTGGCTAATGATGATTGAAGTCCCCCCCATTTCGCATTGAACAAATAATCCTTTTCAAGCTCTACGCAACGACCTGCAACATTCCCAAAAGGCATAAGGCACGTAGTGCAGCTGTCTCTTTAGCCCAGTCAAGCCGACCGAAACGTTTAGGCCACGTGCCAACAGTGGAAAGAGTTTTTGCCTTGTTTCCTCCGGGGCACATGACGCCTTAAAAGTGTCGCCATTTCGCTTTATTCGCCGAACGTGACCAGCCAAAGGCAGCGATAGGTACAGATATATATACTTCAAATTTGTCTAAATATAAATTTATACAAATAATTTCGGTTAGACCACACACGGAGCAGTGAGGAAATTTTAAATTTGATTCGTTGTCATCCGTAATATCATAACAATCGCTTCACAAAATATATTCAAACAATAAAAAATAAAGGAGAGAAAGCTGAAAGCCATTTGGCATTGATAGATCTCCCTGATAAATGGACGGGCGTTATGACAAACATGCAGAAAAATCCAATGACAAAGTGACCAACGCTAGGCGATAAAATCGAAATCAAATAACGCCAAACAATGTCAGTCAAAACAGTCAAGTGGCGTAGCTCTCGAGGGGGGACAGGCAGCTGGAAAGCGACCGAAATAATTGACAACAGCATGAACAAAAAGTGCAATTAGATTCCGGGCTGTGTGCACGGGAAAAATGATTTCGTTCAAGCAAAAACAGGAATATCAAAGTATAAATCGTATAATTTAAATAACAATTTATTTTGTAAAACAAAGCTCTTAGCCAATTTTACCAATTAATATTTAGAAGGGTGACAAACGAATTTAGAAGTAACATTAGATGATATATTTATTTTTTTATGCTTTTTCAACGTTAAAATAACAGATGAATTTTAGTTACGAAAACACTAAATGGTACAGACATATTTCTGCATCAACAATTTGCTTTGTCACGATTTCCCTTTAATTAATAAATTCTTCATTTATCTGACTGATTAAGCCAGATCTCATTGCGCTTAGCTTAGCTTAACTGCAATTTAATTGAACATTTTCGAGTTGCAGTGGAAGCACTACACTGCGTATGCGCAATATACCAGCATGCCAATCATTATTTCTCCTGCTTTCACCACCACTATTCAATTTTCATTTGTGACTGATTCAAGTTTTATTTAACACGAAAGGCATCATAAAATTCCGAAACAAAATTGTGATTTAAAGTGAAAATTTCAAAAGTGTACATACAAAAATAAATAAAAATAAAAATACAACTGGCGTACGACGACGACAAGGCAAAACAAAAAGCTTCCCACGGTTTCGCAAAATGCATTTCGAATTATAATCCAACTCCACCACCGATTTACTCCGAGCGCGTGCTAATCTGAATCTGAATCGTATAAAATGGGCGACACTTTGGACGAGACACCGCCCACGCGAAGAGACAAGCCGCACACCTTAAACATTGGCCAGGAGGAGGAGGGTTCCACCGCCGCTCCCGGGGCCACCGCCACCGCCTCCTCCATCGCCATTCCCGTTACCCGAAGTCCACGCAACCGGCTGCGTCACGCGGATCGCGACGCGAAACGCGATCACTCCAGCGACGGCCTGGTGTCCAGCGGCAATCGCCGGGACGAGTTCACCGGGCTCGAGGCCCAGCCGCGGCGCGAGAGTCTGAATAGTTGCGAGGCCAGCAGTCCGGTGGCCCTGTCCACCAGTCTCGGCAAGGCGGGACGGCTCAGCAGCGCCGGCAGCACCAGGTACCCGTCCGGCGGCGGAGGCAGCACCTCCGGCTCCGGCATCGGCCTCAGTGTCCTCGGAGGCGTCCTTGGGGGCACCACCACCCGCAAGTGCGTCCTCACGCTGGACGGGTACTCCTATGTCATAGGTAAGTGGCAGCCACACAGGGCACTGGCACTGATTGTGGGAATATGGGCAGGTGGAGTGCCATTTAAGCCAATCCCCTTAGAAAGGTCGAACAAAGGAAGCGCTAAAAGAAGGTAAAAGGAGAAGGAAAACTAAGGGAGATGTGGGTCCATTACAATGAGAAAAACTTAAGTAAAGCGCTTACAATAGGTCTGACCTACTTAGGGAAATAGTTGCACCGGGTTATTCTAAGAAAAATGGAAGTGTTATTGATTATATGAACAATTCAAAACTTTTTCACATTCTCCTATTAATTTAATTTAAACATTTGAGTGGAAATATTGTTTATAAAAATTTATAATACTCCCACGGCTTCTAATAATTTTTATAATATCAGATAACTTTACTTTAATCAAGTTAATAAATAATCCTATTGTACGAATGTTTAAATAAGATGAATAAGTTACACGAATAAAGCTTTTTTATTCACCATCCCCGACCACTGTGCGGCAAGAGTCACCTTGGCGCCTTGGCCTTTGTCTCCTTCTTTATCCTGGCCCCACCTGAACTTCGTGCTGAATAAGAGAGGAAATAAAAAAAAGAAACCAAGGAGTCTGGAGCTCAAGTTTTAATTTCATACAACTCATTTTTCTTCTTCTCGGGAACGCATAAAATAATACGTGTGTATATGTATGGAGATATAACTTATTTTTCTATCATTTCATTTCAGGTAAGTCAATTCAAATGGCAACAAAAAGAGCTCAACAAAAAGTGGCAGCACATTGAGGGCAATCCATTCCGGAGCAAGTGCGGGTACGTCCGTGGCTCGTTGCAGCATTAAATTGAAAATGAAATTGAATTTTCAACGAGTTGGGCTATTATAAAAGTTAAGTCCCTCCAACGCCCTAACGTCCCAACCAGGTCCATCCCTTGGATCGCTGTTCGTTCTCTCACTCTCTATGCCATCATCCGGGTGGCAGCAATTCATTTAGGACTCTCTTGTTGGCTTTGGTCTGAGTTGAGGTAAGAATTTATGAGAAACTTTTTATGCCTTCTGCATATGCCACGCAGATTTCCCGGCCACCGTCACTTAGATTCCCAGCAAAATGGGTACACAGAGGGTATGTGTTTATATGATGTGTTTTACTGAAATTCAATTCAAGTCTGTACATCAAGAGGAGAATTATTTCTTAGAAAATTTGAAAGATTTAATTGTGGTATTCAATAGTTATTTATTGAAATTACTAATTGAAAAATTACTTGAAGTTAATATTTCACAATGTCCTTATCTATATTTCTTTAAAAAAAATAGGAAAACAGTCTTCTTATCTTAAAAAAGCCTTTGAAAGTACAGTTGTTATTTATTTTCATCGCGGTCAAATTTATTAACCATTACAAATTATAAAATAATTTCTATGAAATAAAATACCAGGTATTTATGGGTCTTATATAGCTTTCCTACTTTACTTTCTCCAAAGGGTAGGAAACAGAAAATTTAAAAGTCTATGGACCAGGTAAACAAGGTTTTGGGGTCCGGTCCCATTTTGAGTGGCAGCCGTTCTGGCCAAGTTTGATAACCGCCTTCTGTTGGCCATATGTGTGTTGGTTTTCCTTTTGCCCCGCAGCAGCACCCCTTCTGTTTTGTTTTCTCGGTAGGACCAAGCAACTCCCAACCCCTTTTTTTGGCTTAGTTTGCATGGCTGCCGGTCGTCGGTCAGTTGTGTTTTTGGCTAATAAACTGACCGGGGCCACAGTGTAAGTAAAAGGCAGCAGCCCCTGTGTCCATTTGAGATTAAAATTCATGAATTGGATTTCGAAGGAAATGAATTTGGCAGACACAGAGATGGAGTGCATTAGATATTCGGTGAAACACGCATGCAATTTCGGATTTCATTCCGGCATCTCTCCTAAAGTGGCCCAAATGGGAAATGGAAAAGGTCCATCATAAGGGATTGAGTTTTATTATTGTGGTTCAAGGTTGCTGAAACCAATGGATTTATCTATAAAATTGTATATACTTTACAAGCCACAATAAAATGCTTCAATTATAATATTAAAATGAATAACAACAGATTTTTAAATAGAAATCTAATGGTAAATTCATATTTGTTTAGTTTTTGTTTAAGCCTTTGCTTAAAGAATTTACATTTTTGAACTATACATTTTCTTAACTCTTTTTAAGAAAATATACAAAACCGTCTTTAAATTCCTTAAAACCCAATCTGTCCCTAAATCTCATCATGACATTAATTTTCATCCTTTTTCCGAAATAGTTCCCAGGCTGGAATTAAACATTTTGCCAATTCTTTTGGCCCAAGGTCAGGTCTGCGCCCGGCCCTGTGTAGTCCGAATCCGAGTCCCCCCTTTGAATGTCCTGGCATGTCCTGGGGTGGGCTCGCTTGCCCGGTCACGTAGCGGCCACAAATCGTGCGGCGATTTTGAGACAAAGCCGGGCCAAGTCTTGTTTGAGCCCTCGGTCCCAAAAGCCACGCCCCTCGATTGGCCACCCCTCTGTGCCTTTTTGGCCAAGTCGCTTGGCGGCCGCCGCCTGTCCTTTTGGCTTTCAATTTATGGGCGCTGCAATATTTTGCAAATACCCGTAGCATATCCTGCGGCGACAGCGCAGACAGCGTTGCAATAAATAGTCGAGTGTTTGCCAGCGTGTTTCTGTGTGTGTGTGTGTGTGCTCAGAGGGAAGTGTCCTTCAATTGACATATTACACTTGTTGTTGGCTCTGTCGCGGCTGTTGTGTCTTTCGCCCCTTTACTGGTTATGACCCTCGATTTGTTTTGCCTCCTTTCTGAGAAAGGGATGGCAAGTTGGATAGATGGACGGATGACTGGAGGGTTTGTCGTCCTTTGGATGGTTGGGCGGGAACAAAGTCCTGTCCTGTTTTTGTCTGGCTTAAAGCAGCGCTTGGCTGATCAAGCGTTCGCCCGACAAGTTGGACGAATCGACAGCATCGACCCATAGGCTGGAGACTAATTGATGTACCGCCAGACAGCAGCAGCTGTTCCCACACCCTTTGCTTTCGCTTTCGCTTTCGCTTTACCCATTTTCCATTTCCTTTTTTCCCTCCCGATTGCAAAGACAAAGCAAAAGGGTTAAGTGGCTCATTTAGTTTGTGGTTCAATGGGTTTTCGTTCGGGCCTGGGCTAATTTTGTAAAAGGAGTTTTAAGTAATTAAATCAAACAAGAGTAAGGATAGCTGAAAAAGGAGTCGTTAACGAAGATCGATTAAAGGGAGCTTTGCGGTATCGATAAATAAACAAGGTTAGGACTGGCAGAAAGAATTAAAAAACTGAAACCCCATTCCCTGACACACTTTCTTTTCATTGTTGCCATGTAATTTTTAACATTAAAAGCCATAAAAAAAGTTCTTTAATTAAAAAGGGACTGGCTCACCCGCTGCCAGTTGAACAAAGAAAACTTTTCTAATAATTTTAAAAATATTAACGCCTAACTCTGGTAACTTCGCGCCAGTCTTCTTCCAATAACCAGAATCCGTGGCATAGTCTCAGGCGCGGCAATAAACGAGCGCATAGCTCAGATGCCTTGACCTGCCCAGGGCTTTGTACATCAGCCTTTCTGGCCGAAAGCGACAAGGAAATTTAATCAAATTTGCATAAATTCCGCTCAAACACAAAACGCTCCGAAAAATTCTCCGAATGCTAAGGAATGCGACAAAGGCTGCGACGACTCAGGCGATGGCAGAGAGACACACATACGAACATAAAGTTTTATTGCCATGTGGGTGGGCTCCATTGGGTTATCCTTGCCATACTTTAAAGGATAATATATGCATCTTTCCTGCCTTTTATTCCTTTCTCTTTTTGTCCCCCACCGTGTTTTCTTTTATGGCAATGGCCTTTCAATTGGCAATCAATTTGCCTTGGTCTCTGCGGGCCAACTTTTTCTTTCAAGTGTCAGCGACAGCCATAATAATAAAAGAAAGAAAGAAAGGCTTAAAATCAATTTTCGTTAAACCCTTCGGAAAGCACAGGCACACACACACACATTCAGCCATAAAACTGATTACCAATGGGCCGAACGTTGGAGATTTTTTAATTAAAAACAGTTAAAACTGGCGCCAACAACTCTCTGCAAAAAATTTATGTTGCTTGGAGTCCCCAAAAAAAGGGAAAGAAAGGGAGTAGCAGAGTGACCCGAACTTGTGATACCTTGTACTCTAATTAATATAAATTCTATCGCTTTCTTACATCTGTCCAACAATAATATAATAGGTCTTATAATTAAAGAGAATCAAAAAAATATTATCATAACCTCCTCTGAGTTTACAGTTCAATTTGATTTAAAATACATATATTTCTATGAAAATACCCAATTTTTCCGCAAATACTGAGTATTAAAATACATAAAATAAAGGAACACGTACAAAATGGCGGCTGCCAACAGCAGAAACAAAATCTGGCAAAAAAGGATGCCCGCAAGGATGCCACTCTTGGCGCACAAAGGTGCACCGCCTCCTGTCAGAGATTTTCGAAAATGTTTGCTACAATTTAGCTAACTAGCACAAAGGCTTAAGCACACATACCCACACATACACTGGCTTGTAGTCCTTGTTTGCACCCGCCGCTCAAATGTCAGACAACAGAAGCCAGACAGCGCGACGACGCGACGTCGTTGTCCTGGCAATTCGTTGAGGTGTTCTTGCCATAATTTGCAACTCAATTTCTCTCGAATTTTCACATCCCCTTGCAGCAAGACGCCGCGGTGTCTGAAGTTTGTTTAGCGCAAATGTTTCACTAAGTAAACTTAAATGTAATTTAAACTTTTTAAGCACTCCAACAGCAAGTTGCAAATTACAGTTTGCTAGAAGAACTTCCAGAGGTTTCATCTTATGCGTTTTGATTGAAGTTTTAGGCGGCAAGTTTAATATTTCAAAGAATTATTTGCTAATTCAAGAGCATCAGGTTGAAGACTGAAGAAAGATTATATGCAGGCAGCAGGAATAACTTAAACTTAAGTTTTTTATACAATTTTCAAAGCCTTCAAAGAAATATATTCAAATATAAGAACAGCAAGAATTTAGACACAAACATTGTGTATTTCGGAACACATTTCCTGGTTGATCTGAGTTCCCATTTCCAAGTCAATCGTTCACTTATGAAGCTCCTTGTTTTCCCTGCCATTTTGCGCTCTGGTTAATTTGCAGGCACTTGGCTGTAATTTTATTGGCATATCCGGTTCCAGGCTGTGATGTTGATGCTGCTGCTTCTGCTTCTGTTTCTGTTTCCCTTGCCAGCAACTGGCAGACATTGGGCCAACTAGTCTGCTCCGGAGGATGCCTCCTGTTCCAAAGCATCAATGCGTTAAACTCGCAACGAGTGCCGCCTGCCAACGGCGGCAGTCCTTGGAAATCGCGAAACTATTCGAAAGTGGCAACAAATTGAATAAGAACGATTGTTGACACTTCCCTCTTTTCCATTCACTGCAAAAGTCCTTGTCCCGCACTTGGAACTCTGTGAGGCGTGGATAACTTATCAAGTTTGTTAGCGTTCGAGTGCAGCTTTTCCGGATCAAGGCTGGGATTTGTAAACTAATATAGACGGATGCAGTTTCCACTTGCAGGATAACACTTACATTTATTTGCCGTCGCATTGAGTGAAACGCTTAGCAGGACAGATGAGTGTTTTTGCAGGCATTGAAAGGAGGAAAATTGTAGTTGTTTGGGGGAAAATCCTGTTGTTTAAACAGTGTCCTCATTAAGGGATAAAGTGTAACTAAGATGGCAGATGATGACAAATAATATTTATAATTGGATAATTGTTAGTGAGTGATATTTGCTAATTTCTAAGTGTGTTTAAAGCTTAAAGAAAGTGAAATAAATTTCTTAAATCAACATAATAAATAATATATTCAAACAATTCGAACCGACCCCCTTACTTATATTCAAATTCCAATTATAAAAACTGTTAATAAATATTATCAGTAAAACGCTTCAGCGGAAGCTGTGAAACCACTTGGAAATCCATTTTCCACCAAAGAAAAACTCATCTATCACCGCCGCCTCCGCACCTTTTTTTCTTTCCCTCCACTTGACAGATTCGCTGGTGGAGGAAATTAAATTTGCAAATCCCATCGGCCACATTGAGTTCAGTTCAGGAGTCGTTAGTCGCCGCCAACTGTTAATGACATTTAAGCCGATGTTCGTTTTATTAATTAATTAATCAATCAATCAATCAGCGCGAGTACCAACCAAACATACACACGCACATAGAGAAGAGGGGAAAATCAATCAAAACTGATGTTGATTGAAATTCACTTTGGTCCATTTGTGACGCCACAAGTTATAGACCAGCAGACCGACCAGCACTACATTGGCCGACTGGATGATCTGCTTAATCAGCTGACGTCGCTGTTGGCTGAAAATAGCGGGAATATAAACTTAATGATTGGGCCAACCGAGAGTTGTCTAAAACAGCCGGGCCGGAACTCACCTCATTACCGCCGAACTGCGCTCACTTAACACAATTCCGCCTCCGGGGGGCAGATTAAGTTCAGAGGCCTCGTCGACCAGAATCCTGTCGCTAAATTATTCAGATAGTTTATATTTAATACCGCACTCAACACCAGTGGCTGGCTGAGGACAGAGAAAGAGATATTGTACCCTCTCTTGGCTGAACGAAATGAAACGCAGCGGGGCATATAGACAGCAATATATACACGTAAGCCGATGAAAGCCCCCATGCCCCAAATCCCCTTGTTCAACGTGGCGTATTGGCAATGAAATGTTTAAACTTGTGTGAATGGGTTAAGCCCCAGGGGAATTCTTAATTTACTAGGAAAAATATTAAAAGCTATATGAGAGCCACAAAAAGAGAGTATTCGAAGAAAGGTATGGCTCATAAATATTTGAAGCTTATTAAAATATTCAGTAAACTTGCAAGCAGTGTATACCTTAAGAATTATTAAGTATTCATAGATTCAGCTTATACTTTTTAAATTATTACTCAACTAGTGTCAAGCAGCTTTCAGATATGTCCACCTTTCAGAATAAAATCCCCAAAGTCCATGGAATTCTTCCAATAAATATATTTACCTATTAAAAATTCCACTGCTCTTTCATGATAATCACAAACTAATAAATTCTTATCCAAAGAACTGTCATTTGTTGGCAAAATGTTTTCGCAAGCATCGGGCAATCAAAAAGTTTCCAACAAGTCCAACAAGTACTCAAAAGTTTTGCGATAGTTGGCATTTTACAAACATTTAATTCAGTTATTAAACGTCATTTATAAACTTTTGGCCTTTCATATTCCCCTGCGTTGCGACATTTAAAAAAATGCAAGAAAAATCTTTCACAGCTCCATAAATCTTTGCTCTTTTTTGTTTGCTGCTTTCTGTATGTGGAAGCTCTACATCGTCCAAACATGAAAAATTACAGGCGCCAACGAGGAGAGAGAGAGAGACTGAAACAAAGTTCCGGGCAAGTTGCCAGAAACAGGCGACTATGTGGCCACTTTTTCCGGTCAGAAGCCGGAACCGGACCCGGACCCGGGCCCCTGGACTCTCCGGTCCTTCATTAGTACTGGGACAGCGTTAAATTCAATCTGAAAATCGCACAACACACACACACAGAGAGAGACCAGGGCACGTTGTAGAATCATTAATTTTCGCCCATTTTGTATTCAATCGCGTGACATTCTGAACTGGAAATGCAATTAAAGAGGAAAGTTTTGCCGCCATCAGCTGGTAATTCCTCTAATCCCATTCCGGCTAGACGAGCCTGCAGACGAGTCCTTCGCGGGGAGCCAGGGAAAATGCACTTGCGGCCAGGGATTGACTGCAGCGGGAATACACAGAGAGAATAATATGAAATGTGGGCTACTCATAGTTGTTTTTAGTTAAAATAAATGATCAATTTTGTTGCCAATGTAAAGCGGGAAATGAAAGGCTGAAAATGTATTTATTCCTTGAAACTTACCCCATTTCATATTTGGAATCCACTCCGGCAACTTCCACGACTAGTTTCTTGGGACGATTAACAAACTCTGAGAGATCCACCAACTGTTCCCTGTCACTCACATTTATAATGGTAATTATCGTTTCAAAGTTGGGATAGGAGCTGCAAAGTTATTTCCAAGAAGTTGATTGGTTTTCCCTACTTCAGGCTTGGCCACCTACCGCTTGAAGGCGAAAACCCAACGTGAAATGGGTTCGATGTTGAAACGTCCCATCCGCATTATGGCCGATTTTCTCAGCTCTATGAGGTCCTTGTAGACTTTGTAGTGGCTTTTGTTGGCCGCCTTCTGGGCCTCCAAGTTGAGTTCCAAATAATTGGGATGGACGGGCAGCCAGGTCTTGGGGGCAGTCGAGAAGCCTTCGAGAAAGGGAATTATTAATTTTCTTTCTGCATATTTGAGGATAACATAAATTATTGCTAGAAACTCACCCGCATTGACCTCGTTACTCCATTGGAATGGCGTTCGTTCTGGATCCCGGGAGACCTCCTTGTAGAGCTTCTGTCCCACATTTTTGGCCGGCGGATCCACCGTATCCTCCCAGCTGATGTCACGATAGTCCTCCATGCCCAGCTCCTCGCCCTGCAAGCGAACCATAAGAACGATGGACCAAAGACCACATGGCAGGAACAGAACTGCAGAAACTCACGTTATATGTGACTGCCACGCCGGGCAGGGTGAGCAGCAGCATGTTCATGGCGTCCACGCTGGAGGCACCGAATCGGGAGGCCACCCGGGGGTTGTCGTGGTTGGCCATGACCCAGTTGGCCGCATGCCCGCGCGGCATGTAGATCAGCCACTTCTCCACGTTGTAGACAAAGTCACGCGCATCCGCGTCGCCTTTCACGTCCGTAATGAAGTGGAAGTTGAAGGGCAGATGCGAGCCCCGTACCCCCTCGTGGTCCTCGTAGTAGTCCGCCAGCCGGGTGAGTCCGGCATACGCCTCCGTCATCATGATGCGTGTGGGTCGTTCCGGGTGCTTGGAACTGAAGTCGTCCAGCAGTCGCCGCCAGTGCTGAATCATTTCCAGGACCTCGGGCAGATCCTTGGTGTAGATATGTTTGCTGTAATCGTAGGACAGCGGATCCTGGGTCTTGCCACTCAATGGCTCATCCTTTAGAGACTCATCCTCGAACAAATGATTCACGGCATCGATGCGGAAGCCAGCCACGCCTTTGTTTAGCCAAAAGAGGATCACGTCGTCCATGGCCTGGACCACCTTGGGATTGCGGAAATTCAAATCCGGCTGCTCCTTGGTAAACTGATGCAAATAGAACTGTTGTCGGCCCTCGTGCCATTCCCAGGCAGAACCGTAGAAGACGGACTGCCAGTTGTTCGGCGGCAGCCGAGTGCCGTTCTCCTGGAGGATGCCATCCTGCCACACATAGAAGTCCTCGAAGCCCGGCTCCTTGGCCGCCGACTTCTTGAACCATTCGTGCTGGTCCGAGCTGTGATTCGGGACAAAGTCCAAAACTATCTTGATCCCTAAGCCGTAGGCGGTGTCAATTAGCTCCTCGAAGTCCTGCATGGTGCCGTATTCCGGGTGGATCTGATTGTAGTCCGATATGTCGTAGCCAAAGTCCACCATGGGCGACTGGAAGATGGGGCTCAGCCAGGTGGCCGTGATGCCTGTTTCCGCCAGATAAGGCAGCTTTGAGGTGATGCCCTGCAGGTCCCCAATGCCATCGCCATTGCTGTCCTTGAAGGACCTTGGGTAGATCTGGTAGAAGACGGTGTGCTGCCACCAGTCAATAAAGTCCTCCGTGTCGCTCTTCACCAATCCGGACATGACGGATCCCGAATACAGCAGACTAAAAAGAAGGATACGGATGAGTGGAGGAGCGTGCATTTCGGCCAAGATTTCGATTCGATGTGTTCGACAGTTGGCGGATTGACGGTCACTTTTAAAGCGACTCCAAACGTCTGATTAAAATTATTATTGCATTAGCCTTTTTGTCTAATTAACACCGGTCGCATTAATTCTATAATTGAGTGGGGAAGATTTTTATCAGCTCGAATCAACAACGAATTGCACAATAACAAATGGCGAGACGAATTAAATGAGTAAACAAAATTGTTTCTCCCAATTTTACGGCACACTGCACTTGACTGTTTGATTTTATAATAAAGCGCCTGATGGCTGGCAGCCGAGTGGCTTTTTATAGATCTCTCGGATCGGAGTGATCACTCTGCTCACCTCGAAGATTTGTAAATAAAACTAAACGCAAATTTTCGGCACTTTTCTGTGCGCTTTTAGCAGCTGCCGGCGATCGACCAAAAAGCTTTTGTGGAACCGATTTATATCAGCTGTTGAATACAGCTTTCGATCCACAAACATAGGGTGCAAGAAAATAATTCCCTGATATTGGTACAATTTATTGGAATGGTTACAAAGTATAAATTATATTTTTAAATATTTTTAATTAATGAAAAAGCTTAACGAACACTTTAAATTGAGCATGACATAGAGAACGCAAGAAAATAATTTTTATAACGATTGAAAAATGTATGTCACCTTCTGATAGATTATTTTATATATTTAAAACATACAACAAAGTAATATCTATAAGTAACTTTAATATACTAAAATCAATAAAACTTAATAAATTGACTTTTGAGCCGAGGGTTTCTTAATAAAAATCCTTAATTTAACTATTTTTTAGTAAATAAAAATTATTCAAATCTTTGCTAATCTTTTCATGAACAGCAACAATTAAGTTCTTATTATAAATATTCACTTTCACTTAATTTTTTTACAGCAATAATTAACCAAATTAAGCAAAAACCTCTACCTTAGCTACGACTGAGTTATTGTCAATAAATTATAATACTTAGCTTCCATTCCCCTGGATTATCACAGCACCTCCTAAACTTTTCTCATCTGCTCTTAAGACACTTTAAATTGGCACCACAAACTTGTAAATCAAAACAAAGCCTTCCATCAACCGTATTTATTTATGCCACCTCGAACGCCAAATTTAATTAAATTGCGGCAGACCATTCATCAAAAAAGGGGGCCCCAAAAAAACCCGACAAAAACGACAATTATGAATTACGACTTTGAATTCAAGTCGAGGAATTAGCCGTGGAGAAAGTGCCAGAAGACGGGGGAGTTGAAAGAAGAAGGTCCGCCGGCAAGTACTCTCAATTCAATTAAAATGTAATGTAAACGGAATGGAAATGTGTTTTTTTTTTGCCGGGCAAATGAAATGGAAACTCGAATTAGATTGCCCGCCCGAGATACATTTGAAATGAAAAGTAGAAAAGCTGCGTGGCCAATGGAAAACTTTCTCGTGTTTTAATGCTGAATACTAAATAGTTGTCGTTGATTACTTTCGCTTGTTCAGCTGGATGACCAGGCCCTCATAGGGGGCCAGTTCAATGGCCTCGGCCTTGAGTCGATCCCCCACTCGGTACAGTGACTCCGCTCCGGTCACCAGGACACTCAGTCGGTTGGGTTGATCGATGAAGTCGCCAATGTCCACCACTTCGGTGCGGTTCTTCACGTTCAGGATGGTTAGCAGAGAATGCTCACCCTTCAGCTCTCTGGGAATAATTGGTAAAACGTAGAGATTATCCAGCAAAATAATGATCAACAATAATGAGGAACTATGATTTGGTTACGTGAATAATTACACTTAATTTCAGCAGTAAAAACTATCTATAATAACTGCTGAAAATCTACTTTTATTCCCCATACTCACCTCTTAAAAGCGAAAACCCTGCGATTGACCACCTCCGGCACAAAGGATCCATTCTTCAGGACAGGTAACTGCCTGAGCTTCAGCAGGGACTGATAGATCTTGTAGTGACTTCGCCTGGCCACCTGCTGATTGCGCAGATTCAGCTCCCTGTAGTTGGGATTTACAGGCAGCCAGGTGTGACTGGCCTTCGAAAATCCAGCATTGAGTCCATCGTTCCACTGCATGGGAGTGCGTTCGGGATCTCGGGAAACCCACTTGTAGTTATCCTTTCCCGCTTCGCAGGCGGGTTGATCGACAGTGTCGCTCCAGCTGATGTCCCTGTAGTCCGTCATGCCCAACTCCTCGCCCTGAAATAGGAAAAATCACTATATGATCTATCCCAAAATATATCCTAACCCACATTATAGGTAATTGCAATGCCTGGCAGTGTCATCAGCAGCATATTCATGGCATCCACACTCTTCGGACCGAATCGGGAGGCCACTCGGGGATTGTCATGGTTACCCATCACCCAATTGGCCATATGGCCATGCGGCATATAGATGAGCCACCTCTGGATGTAGAAAACAAAGTCAGCAGCCGTCGAGTTCTCATTCAGTTCGGTGATAAAGTCAAAGTTGAAGGGAAACTCGGGACCCTGAACTCCATTCGCATCCTCGTAGTATTCCATCAGCTGAGCCACCGAGGCATAGCCTTCGGTCATCATGATCCTACGGGGCCCATCGTGGGTGGCCGAATAATTATCCAAGAGCTGCCGCCAGTGCTGCAGGAGACCGTAGTCCTCGGGTTGGTTCCTAGTGTATATGTGATCCAAATAATTCTCCAAATTGGGATCATCGGTGGCTCCGCTGCGGGGCTCATCCCTCAACTGGGCATCCTCGTAGATATAGATAATGGCATCGATGCGGAAACCGGCGATTCCCTTGTTCAGCCAGAAGAGCATCACATTGTCCATGGCCTGGATGACGGCCGGATTCCGGTAGTTAAGATCCGGCTGGCCGTAGGTGAACTGCCGCAGATAGTACTGCTGTCGGTCATCATTCCATTTCCAGGCGGAGCCGGAGAAAACTGAAAGCCAATTGTTGGGCGGAACCCGAGTGCCGTTTGCCAGGACAATGCCATCCTCCCACACGTAGAAATTCTCGTATTCCGGATCCCTGGCCACTGACTTGATGAACCAGGGATGCTTGTTCGAGCTGTGATTCGGTACAAAGTCCAGGATAACCTTCACGCCCAGTTTATTAGCCCGGGCTATCAGGGCATCAAAATCCTCGAGGGTTCCATATTCCGGCTGAATATTCGTATAGTTGGATATATCATACCCAAAGTCCACCATGGGTGACTCGTATATGGGACTGAGCCACACGGCCGTGATGCCCGTCTCCTTAAAGTACTCCAGTCTTGAAGTGATGCCCCGCAGATCCCCTATGCCATCTTGATTGCTGTCCTGAAAGGACCTCGGGTAGATTTGGTAGAAGACCTCGTGCTGCCACCAATTGTATTTCGCGTCCTGCTCCATTTTCTGATTGTGATTGTGGCCTAGGACCAGACCCACACTCAGTACTAGAGTTAATACTTTTACAACACCCATCTCGGTCAACTGTCGAGTGAGTTTTCTATTATCAATTAAGTGCGGCGGCCTTTTTATACCTCAGCCGGCTTTTCAATTCCGGTTTTGTTTATTTGCTTTGGCGATTCGCCATCGCTCAAATATTTGACCAATTGTCGCATCACTTTGAAAAGTGTTTGAATGAAATTACTCCTCAATTTAGCAATTAACATTTGATATTTTGTTATACACTGACCAGTTGGCCAAACAACGGAAAATTTACTCAACCTTAAATGAAGCAGAAACAATGAAAATGTATCATTGATGGGAAGGAAGGACGGAAGTAGGCTTTGTTTAAGGTATTTATTTTTATATTTTACAATTATGGGGATCAATGAAGGTTATCATTGGATCTTGTAGGGAGATGTTACAATGTATAGAGGGTTTTTTACTGTAAGGAATAAATAAGATAAGATATATTTTCAAATTAATAGGAAAATTATACTAAATAAATGCAACTTTGGATTTTTTTAAATGTTTTTATGAACATAAATAAAAAAAAACAATTTAATGTCTTACAAAATATATACAAAAATTACATTTAATGTATTTTAAATTATTTATTTTGCTGATGTTAAGGTCGCACTGTAAGGGAAAACATTTTCCTAAATCACAAAGTTTAATAGTTATTTTCACAGTCATTAACCAACTTAGCTCACCCTAAAACCCCCTCCATTTATTATTCCTGCAAATCGCGAACTTCCCTGGCATGACCATGACAACCAAACTGGAAACATGATTCTCTTCAAACTCTTTGGAACTTTCAACCAGGACTGAATCTGGCAGCTTAATTAAACATTTTGCCAGCCTCAAAAGACACGAGCGAGCAACAAAAGGGCTGCCAATGTTAATCCTGCGAGTGCTCCTGGCTGTTCTCTGACTTTATTGGAAATTTTGCGCGCACAAATATGTGCAGAAATCTTCACGTTGATCACACAGGCCAAAATTCGGCATAATTTTCCTGCTTTTAGACGGGACATGAAAAGGGTTTGACATGGGGCGTGGCTCACTGCTCACATTGGGATTCCTTTGGCGCTCCGGAATCAAAGCGAAGGAAATTTGCAGTAATTTCCAGGCCGCACCTCCCCCCTGGGGAAAATGCGAAGCGGGCGGAAAGTGAAAAGTTAAAGCGAAATGTTTTACGGTGAAGCGTCGGCTAATCCGCCGTCTGTCCCGCCAAAACTGTGCCAGCTCACCACTCACCTGTCTCACCTGTCTGTGGGGGCGGCGGCGGCTGCTGGCAGGACAACGGGGTTTAGCTTTCATGTCGCGACGCTGATTGAATTGCCTTTGCGAGAAGCCTTTTGTGCCAGGACATATCCTGAGAGGGGCGGATTTAACGTTTTTCTTTTTTTCTGAGCATTTTTCAATTTCGGGAATTCGGGCTTTTGGGCTCCCCGAGCACGAATAAATAAATACACGGCCTAAATTTTGTATTATGTAAATATTTAATCATATCAACGAAATTTTCGGCTGCTTGGCATATTAAAAATCGAGCTCCCACTAATCCCAGATATTTACGAATTTGCCACACGCGCCTAAACATATGCTACGCTTTTCCTCCCAGTCGCTTTTCCATTTCCCTTTTGACGCTTCCCTTGAGCGTCTCTTTGCTTTATTTATTTTTTTTTTTTTGGGCCCGCTTTTTGATGTTGTCAATACGTTTACGCTTATCAAATACTTGTTATCACAAATCGATTACAACAACACCAGGTTTGTTGGCATTTGTAGAGATTGTCGGCGGCATCGTTGTCATAAGTAGGTTCCACATGTAAATTTTCATATACACTCGCTTGTTTTTTTTTTTGTTCATCTATCCGACCTTTGCTTTATCGCCTTTATTGTTATGACTGCTGGGGCGGGGCAATCCTCTTTTGACAGAGTATTATAATATCATTGGATTGGGGCTTTGATAGATAAACCGGCAGTCAAGGCAATGACTGCTACTACTGGCTCGATATTAGCTCCCATTTGTATCAAATTTGTGATATTTGCTGAATAAAAGGTTTAAGCCGAATCAGGGACATTTAGATTAATGCCTTGAATATAAAAATAAGGCAAAATATATTTAAACATAAAATGTAAGGTATGGTAGAGTAATATTAAGTACAATTAATAAATAAATGCATTTCAAAAGGGCTTTAAAATATTTAATATTTAAAGATTGGCAGTGAATTTGTCAATGTTGAATATGCTTTTGTATGTTTAAAGCTTTATAAAGACAGCTATTGATGAAATTTCATATACAAAATTCTCTTTAAAAATGCAGTACTTAATAAAATATTTGTAATACAACTTATATTGTTTTTTTATATTTTTCTTCAACCCTTCCTTTCAGTGTGTTATCTTTTTTATTTAAATAATAAACACTTCTCGAAATTCCTTAATTCTGTTGTGTGTACAACTCACTTTTTATGACCCATCTTCTTGTTTGTCTCATGGTATGATACCATTTCTAATTTGGATAATTCAGCTGAAGCTTCTTGTTTCCCCGTTCCCGAGATAAAACCCATTTAGGGCTGTGATTCAACCCGATCAGCGTTCATTATTATCTTTTTAATAACGTTCTGGCGAGCCAAATTCCAGGCAGCTGACAGCTTCCTGTAATAAAGCGACGAACGGTAGTCGCTCAACCACACCTCATAAATGTGGCCTATTACCTTTATTAGCCTTGCAGTGGCTTCTGTTATTACTTGGTCTGGTTAAATGCACCAGACATTTGGGTTCTTGTGTCGCACGTCCTGAGATTCAATTAGTCCAAGTCGTCGAGTTAATAAATCACATTCCTGGCATCAGCCATCGGCAATTCTCGGGGGAATCGAATCGAAACGCTCGCGGCAAACGATTAATTATGCATAAATTTGATTGATGTGCGTGAGGCGACTGTTTAAACGCAGCCAAAATCCACTTCGATTCACCCAACCCCCAGTGTCAATGGGAGCGAACGCCTCCCTGAAATGATTAACTGAGGTGATGACGCATTCGGCGCAGCTTTTAATTAGCATTGAATGGCGTTATTTGCATACTTACGGTTGTATAATATAATTGAGGTTGTTGAGAATCTGTTTTTCATACCAGATAAGTGCTAAATCGAATTTATTTTTGTTAGCTAAAGCTGCAGTATCAAATTGAGATTTTACAAAAATATAAATAAGAATCATTTCTGAATTTAGAGTTTATAAACGAACTGGTTTATTATTTAACTAGGTGTAGTAAATAAAAAATATTTAAATGCAATCC
>JAEIIH010030850.1:0-12698 GCA_018904745.1 Drosophila orosa
TGGATATTCCTGGTTTTTGCCTATTGTATCCTTCAGATCCAAATAAATATCAGGAAAATGTGATTAAGAACTGAAATCAATAAAAGATAACTTAACTAATGTGACTTTAAAATGTTGAATTCAAATGATTTTAATTTTAGTTAGGATATTCATGGTTTTTGCTTATTATATCTCTCAAATCCAAATAAATAAGGATAATAATATATAAATCAATAAAAGAGAACTTTGTTATAGTGACACACACATACATACACATGTTATGCTGCTGCTACGTGGCTTCCCACATAGTTTTCAATTCTCTTCGCATATTGAATTGGAATTTGCCGATGCAAACTGAGCGATGGAATCCAATCAGATAATCGCAACCTTAACCGTTATTAGATCACTGTACAGCTGCGTCGCAGTCGCCGTCGCTGTCGCGTCAACAACTCTAATCTCGTGAGAATGGAAGAGTGGGGGGGATAAAAGGTGTATGTGTGTGTAAGTGTGGGGTTTAATAAATAGGCCAAATATGTAATATTGCTAAAATGTGTTTATTGTAATCTTTTTCCAAACATACACACACACACACGGAAACACATACACCCACGTAACACAACACGCACACATAACACAACGCACGTGCATCATTATCATTGCATCCCTCGAATCGGGTTCCACAGAGAAAGAGCCACTGCTCGAAGAGAACGTGACTCTCTTTGTTAATTTTCCCTCGCTCGCTCTGTCTCTCTATCTCTCTCGCTGCCTCAGTCGCTGCCTCGGCCGGCGCTGACTGCGCAGCTGGGGGGCCCCAAATGGGGAAACGTTCGTCGATTGGCGCTGAGTCGTTATTCTACCGTCGCTGAGATTGCCTCGATTTCGATTTCGATTTCGGGTTTCCACAAAGTCAGAAAACCGCTCTCAACGCTTTTCGGCCAAAATACACCAACTCTCGGGTTCGTCGCGTTAACTAACCAACCAACAAAAAAAAATAAAAATAAAAAAGAAAAAAAGCGGAAAAAAGTTCTACATTTTATAACGCGTCGCAGTCAGCGAGCTGTGTTTGTATGTGTCTCTCACCAAGTGTGTGTGTGTGTGCCAGTTTTTCATGCGTTCTACTGCAACAACAATTAACAGTTACCACATCGCCTGCTCTCCCTGTCTCTCTCTTTCTCTGTCCCTCTGAGGCAATATTCTTAAACTGCGTTTTTTTCGCCAAAAAAGCCATAAAGTAAAAAAAAAAAAAACAAAACAAGAAACAATTTTTAAGTGCCGTCCGCGGACAAAAGTCAACGAACAACTAGTATTTTGGGGCCGAAAGCGAGGCATGAGTGGAGTCACAATAAAAGTTATAATACTCCACACATGTATTTATATACATATAACTCTATATATATACACGAGTATATATATATGTATTTGTGCAGGGAAAATCGTGTGTGAGAACGTACTTGATTTTGGGCTCACACACAGGCTGCCCCGGGTTCCCTTGTTGTCGTTTGGATTTTTCGCCAGAAAAACAAATTATTATTATGGCCAACAAGAAAAAAAAAAGAGGAGGCCGAGAAGAATGTGTTTTTTATGCGTTGTTTTGTTGTTGTTTTTATTACAAAGGGGGGTCGAGGGTTGCGTTGGAATTTTGGCCGTATTTTTTTTGTGTATATACCAAAGCTAAGACCGCCCACAACCTCTTTTTTGTTTTGTGTAACCCCCCTTTTAACTGTGTTTGCTACGTCCCTGCTCTGCTTTCCTTTATGTCTTCCTGTTACCTCCTTCTCTCCTCTCTTATCCCTTTCCACCTTCACCAAATAGTCACAACGGTATCACCGAATCTCTCTCTCGCTCTTATTTACACCCCCCGCACCACCTCGCTTCCGCTGTCGTTTTCCAACCCCCACCAGACCTCGTGTAGCCTTTTTCGCACACGTTGCGTATACGTAATGGCCATAAACAACAACAAAAACAGGAGCAGCCGCCGCCGCACTAGCATAGTTCCAACCCTTCGTCCATTACAGACCCCCCCTTTCTTCCTTGGTAGATAACCACCATTCACACACACACACAAGTGCGGCTGGGAAAAGCCAGGAAAATTTGTTTATTCAAATTTTTCCCTGGCTCTTTTTTTTTGCCTTTTTGACTACCATTTGATGAGTGAATAAACGATGGACCAACAACAACGTAGAAAGCTACCAGAAAAAAAATTCAAACCTACAAAATAAAAGACCTTGCACTCCGGTTGCTCTAATTGAAAACTTCCATCAGAGATCCCAGAGAGAAAGAGAGAGAGGAGGGTGGGGAGAGATCAAAATGTGCCACAAAAATTATGCCAAATAAATCAAATAATGTTGAAATATTTTATAGAGCGCAGGTGCTAATATATCTTTAAACGCGGCTAATCGATTAGCCAATTGTTAAGTTTGAACCAAAAAGTAAAATAAATAGAAGCAGCCACTAAATAAAAGTGAACCGAGGAAAACCACAGCGAGCGGAAAGTTTTAAACTTGATTTTTTTCTGGCTGCAAATACAAAAGAAAATACAAAAAGAAAAAGGTAAAATTCAGTTCGCTTTTCCTATATACTTGATGTATTTTTAGTTGCATTCTGTTGATGAAATGTTCGGGAATCAAAAAGTCGCATAAAGAACTGTGAAAAATGCCAGCCATCGCTTTCGAAATAACCCACGCGACGGCGTCGGCGGCGGCGGCGACGGCGAGTATATCTCTTTAGACAAATCTAATAAGTTGCTGAGAACAGGAAAAAATAAAACAAAAATAAAATAAAGCAGGCGACAAGGAAAACTCGAACCAATGGGAAGTGTCGCCTGGGGATAGAGACTTTTCCTCACACATTTAGCTTAGAGGGTGCCCAGCATTTTCATTACCAGCGAAATGTCTGAATATTTAAAGCCTAGACTACTAAATAAGCATATCTTTCTGATGTTATAAGCTCAAAAATCTTTATAATTATTTTTATAATTATTTAAAAAGCATTATTAAACAATATAAACTTAAATATGTGTCTGTTGGCAATGATTACAACACGTTTTTTCGTAGAAATATGAGTAAATACTTTGTTTTTATGGCCATTTGACAGTTCAACTTTTATTAACCAGAAGTTTTTAACATTTGCCTAATTATTGTTGGTTTAAAAACGCACTTAAAACAGCTCTATTTGCCTAGCAACAATTGTAAGCCTTTTCTGATATTTGAAATCCTTCTTTTTTGTGACCTGGCCACATACATTCCACATTTTCCGCTGTGTAGATTTTCCAAATAAGATATTTCGCTCAGAGACATTTTTCGAATAGCTGCGACCCGTGAAAGGTCGCGGGGGAGTCGGTCCTACTCCTTGATCCAGCTTCCTGCCCTCGAGCACTGCTTTAAGCTTTCAATGCCGTAATTCTTATTTTGGCAGCCCCGCTGCCTTTTCGGCTTACATAAATATAAATAAGTATTCCCTCCGGCGGGGCCACTCTGACTTTCATATCCTCCCTGGCACGAGGACAGGGACAGGGACACCCTGTACATAAATCTAAAATTATAATGCGCGCCGCTCTTCAATATTCATTTCCCGTGCCTTTTTTGCTCTCGTTTCTGTACTTTTTGTGTGTCGCCTAGGCTACAACAAGTGAATCCTCTGCTGCTCGCCTCCTCTCGTATCTCGAGAGATTTTTCTTTATAAGCGACAACGCACGCATGCCAAAAGAGCTAAAGTACTTTTGCTTATATATAGTATGTTTTCATTTAATTTTCTCGCTAAAGATACAAAAATGGCGAAACGAAACGAAACGAAAATTTGCCGCCGTCGTTGGCGACAGCTGTTCTGCTGCGAGCGGTCGGGGCGGGCGGGTGTTGAATTTTCCATAGGGGCGGGAACACGCCCCCATATGACGGCGGCTGCTGCCGTTGGCAATAAAAAGATATAATGCCCGCCAGGCTTTACTCTCTCTCTCACTCTCTGTGTTATCGAAACGATTCGCTGGCTATAGCTATGACTGACTGTGTCTGGCTGCCAAGAAACTCGTAAACCCAGTCAAAGTTCAAGTCTAAATCGGAAAAGAGAAAAGTGGGGGAGGGAGGTGGATAGGCAGGGGCTCGTGTGTGTGTGTGCGTGATTTTGGGGGTAGAGGGGGGGCTAAGGGTGGGTTAAGGCCATAAAGAAAATCTGTGTCAAAAGGAAACAAGGCGAGGAAATGCCTTTAAGCTTTGACTTTTCACGAATCAAACTAATCCCCCTAGCTATGCGTGAAACCAGCCTAGATTCCGCATAGAACAAAAAAAAAATATCAGAAATCCTTATTTGCCATCAAATCTAGCCTATCTCAAGGTAAACTTTACCCCCAAGAGTGAAGATCCTACAATATATCCTTCATTCTTAACCCAGTAGTTTACTTGGACTTATGTACATAGAGATATTATTTTTTGCTGACTAGAAATCTTCAGTTATCTTATATAATTCACATAAATCACGACGCAACTTTTATGCCAAATATCAGGCTTATTTATATATATATGATACAGATTCCTTTAATAAATGTCATCAGTACGAATTTATCTAGCTTCATTACTTTTAAAATATAACAAAAAGTAGAAAAATTAAATATTTATGATTTAAATACTATTCAGAGTTTATTAAGAATAAATTAATATAAAAATTGTCATATTAAAATCATAAATTAAATTGATATTTTAAGAGATATTATAAACAAGATCTAAATGACATTGAAAAAGCTATTTATAGACTTTACTTTTACCTATAAATTTCCCTACAAATAACGGATTTCTTTCTGTGTAAAAGAAAGGCTTTTTAGGGGGGGGTTTTTCAGGCTTGGGGGGTTTTTTGGGTTTAAGCTTAGGTCTGGGTTCGATGCGTTGCGTTGGCCACATGCAAAATGGTCACCAAACGGTAACCGAACTTGCACTCTAGCGTGGCGCTGGCCATTTGGACCGCAACAAAACCCCAGAACAGAGTACAGCTACGAATACGTACCGCCGGCTATAGTAGATACATAGATACATGGATACAGATGCGAGACGGACGACGACGACGACACACCCACCTGAATAATCCATATGCTAAGAGGGCCGAGGCCCCGTCGCCGCCGTGTGGGTCAACTGCGTGCGGCTTTTATGGCCGCCATTCGTTTTGGGATTTTGAAAAGTGTGGCCATAAATAGAACCGGACTGCTGCACGCACTGCTCCCAATTTTCCACCGATTTCCCCCCCATCATTCTCTCTCTCTCTCTCTGTAAATGCGGGTCTCTTTTGGGGCAATTATTTCAGCTTTTTGCATATGGCTCGGACTCGAAACTCGGAGCTAGCTAGCTGCATTGAAGCGAGTCGACTTGGAGTTCTCTCCCCATTCATTCATTCATTCATTCAGTCACTCATCTAACGAGCTTCGTTTTCCCCTTTATTTTCTCAGTTTTTTTGTTGTTGTATTTACAACTATTCCGTTTCCACGCTTCATTCATGATGCATTCGAACAAAAAGTTAATATTAGTTATCTGCATATTTTCACGGTTCTCAAATCGTTTGTCGCTGCCCACTGCCAGCGGATATGCACACAGATATGGAGATAGCCAGAGATACAGATGCCGAGATACAGATACAGAGATACAGATGCATAGTGCATATGGAAATTGAGTTTGCGCCACCTGACAAAAGTTTCCACTTGGCTAATGTGAGAACTTGGCCAACAAGCCATGGGCAATGCCAAACTTTACACTTTTAACTGGCAATTACAACCAAGTTTTGCTTAGGATTACCTGGGCCCATCAAATAGTAATTATATTGATGTTGGGATGGATCTTAAGTGGGGCGAAAGTGATTAAAGATATTATTTGTTTACTCAGCTCTTCATTTGAATGGATTTCCTGTTCTCAAATGGCTAATTGGGTGCCGCCGCCTCGCCTGTTTTGTTTACAACTTGATGATATTGGGCAGCTGCTAATTGAGTTCATTTCACGCTGTTTAAAATTTTGATTGTTAATTCCCCTGTGGATGGGAAAATCTTATTGCTTGTCGTCGCCCCTTAAGCATTTGGCCAAAATATCTCAATAATAATAATAATAATAAGCAGGGCCACACTCGAGCTACAAAGAAGCAAAGATTCACATCACTGTTTCATGCGAGTTGACAAGTGGAAATATTTCATTAACTTGAGAGGAAATGCACATTTGTGTGGGTGCAAATGCCAATGGTTGTGCGTGCATCGCATCCCTCAGATATTTGAGGTATGCTCTCATAACTCTAAGCTGTATCTCATTTGCATAACTCTAGACAAATTAGCTTAACCCGCCCAACGCCAACCGTCTTTTGTTGCATTTCCCTTAAACTGGGTCGAGACAGAAACCTAGAGAGAGAGAGAGAGAGAGAGACGAAAACGAATTTAAGACGCAATTTGGGCCAAAAACGTTGCCAAAAATTAAAGACAAAAGCGAAAATGTTGGTCGCGCATTTTTCAAGCAGCGACAGCTGCACAAGCAGATACAGATACAGCCACAGCTAGAGATACAGATACATTCAGATTCAGGTACGCAGAGTAAGGGAATGCAGATGCAGATGCACATATGCATATGGATGGATGTTCTCAAACGGAATGATTGAAGTGAAGGCAAGAGACCAACAAAAAGCAGAAGCCTGCAGCCTGCAGGAGGGAGCTGCCTTTGACGTGAGCTCAGCTGCGCTTTTTTCACGTTTACACAGAAATACAGAGGCGCGAGTACTACTCATATTTTACTCATACATTTAGTGAAGCTGCAGATAGAAAAATTAAGAGATGGTGATTATTTTCAAGAGCTGTAGCAGTGTCTTTAGGTCACATTAACCTTGTATAGTTACTTCTCAATGATTTTAATCAAGGATTCTTTTATTTTATACCCTTGCAAAGGTTATTATAATTTTTTGTATATAGTTTTCAGTGTGTTTCTTCTATGCCGCATTGCCAGCTCTTTCGGTCGAACCATTGTCTGCATTTTCGCATTTTAATTTTATGCTTTTGGCCTAGGCAAAAGATGGCAACAAAGGCAGCAGCAGCAGCAGCACCAGTCGCTCAGGCAGCTGCGTCTACAGAAATAGTTGGCAGCCTCTTCACACCCCCAACTATACACACACACACACACACCAAGTCAGAGAAACCCACCAAAACCCCCTCGAAATGTCCCCCTTCTTTTGAGTCACACTTTTACGTCATTTCTTTTCACTTTTTTTTTTGTTGGCCGCCTTTGGCTTTTACGTTTCCTTGGGCTTTTCTTTTTTTAGCTTTTTGTGTGATTGCATTTTTATGGCCATCTCCAGTTGGAAAGCGCCGAATTTGCATATTTATTTTTTGGCAGTTCCACCTGCTTCTCGTCTTCAGTAGATTGCGTATACGCCCCTAGTCACCACTCCTCCTCTTCTTCTGACTGGTTCAAAAATTGTTTTTTAATGACTTAATTTGGCGTAGCATTTAATGGATGGCTTCGGTTCAACGTTGTCCTTGCAGGCTGTATCAAATTCCGCTTAAATCCTTTGTCAGCATAGACAATAATCCGCAACGAGGGGGGTGGAGTTTTGGGTTGAAAAAGGATCAGTCATCGCTCATACGCAGCGTTGTCCCCCTTTGCTGAAGTGGCAATAAATCATCCAACCGACCGAAATGCTTCAAACGGAAACTTTTTCCACACCACACATACTACATACTGCATACTACACACGGATGTGGAGGGGGACGATGAGTTAGATGGATTTTATGTATATATTTGCTTGAAATTAATTCCGAGCGACTTAAAGTTACTGCGACTCATGGCCAAATATTGGACAGGGGCCAGCAAAATAAAACCAACACAAATACAAGAAGTTGCAGAAAAGTTTCATTGTTTCTCACACAAGTTTTTGGCTTTGCAAATATATGTACTATATATATATGTATATATATTCTTTTGGGGGTGGGAAAATGAATATGTAGACATGTGTGTGAGAGAGTGGATTTACTGACACAGTGGCAATTTGTGCTCGCGCTTTTGTAGTTTGGCTTTGGCGTTTCCCTTTTGCTCCTTCAGCTTCTGGCGAGGATTATGGATTTTTGTGTGCCACATATACATACAGGAGCAGGAGGAGGAGGAGGCGATAAGGGATGTGGGATGTAGGATGGATACCCTGATGGCAGGCCATCAATTTAGCTGCTGAGGCCGCCACCGCCGAGCCTCTGTCATGATGATGATGATGATGACGATGATGATGTTTGTCTGTTGGTTTGTCTGGCCCATCCTCTGCCTCATTCCCTATTCCTCTCTCTCGCCCCGATGTGCTACAATTTCCTTTCACTTGACTGACACCCAAAAGCTTCGTCCTCGCCTCACTCAAGGATTGTATAACATGTAGGCGAAAGGCAGCCCCAGCACAGTTTTCTTTTTTCCTTCTCAGTTTTCAGGTGAGGGGCTGGCGTAGGGGGTGTGCACTTCCACTTCCGGCGCACTGTCAGTCAGTCAGTGCATCCACGGTTCTGTGTGTATATGTGTGTATGTTTGGTTGTGCCACTTTTGCGCTTTCTCGCTTTACACTTGACTTGGCCCCAGCCCCTGACTCTTGCTCTTTCGCCGCCGCCTTCGCCTCCTCGAAAGTTTTAGCACCGCAACTCCAATTGACCTTTGCTTTTCCCACCCACAAAAGCCCATCTCCGCTCCTGCCTGCCTTCCCTCTGCCAGTTCATCTTTGCCCACTGACTTTCTTTCGTTTTAAGTTATTCACCAACACGTACGCTTTAACGTCATCGTCATGCCTCAGCCATCAACATGATTTCCTCGGGTTTCGTTCTCTCTCTCCCTTTTTTTTTTTTCTTTTTTGCTTTTTGCCTTTTCCCAACACGACCTCCAACCCAAACCCCGTGGCGGAGTCCCCCGTCGCCCGGCAGTTATGCCCTCTTAAACTCTTTGAGCCTGCACTGGCTAATTGTCCTTATGTGACTTGGATACGCTTATCTGGCCAACTGAGGATACGGGAGTTGCTCGTCCGCACCTGGTGAGCCAACGGATTTGTCCTGCATACTCGTCGTCTGTCATTTCTCTGCTCGTTTGCACGGGAAGAAATGTCATGGTTTTTAATTTAAAATTCAAGGCAAATATCCCAAAGGAGCGGCATTAATCTGCTTTATTTTAGTATGTTTTCATAGATAAGCAACCTTTTTCACCAGAATCCTTTGATATATTTATTCAATTTACTAAATATATATTTAAATCCTATTCTTCCCAATTTTTTCCCCTGTGTATGCTCTATATTTCGTGTAGCATACCGCCAGGCGCATATCGTCCTGCTTCCTTGTGGCTTCTCTGCGTCGCCTTCTGTGTGTCAGCGTTTATCGCTCGCCTTGGGTGTGCTCTTTATTGTTTTTGGCAAGGACACACACAAGGATGCAGGTGGTGTGCAGGCAAGAACAAAAATAGATACAGTGAATTGCCGCTAGGAGAAACCAGCTACCTGCCATCCCCGGGTTTCGTAGTCTCCGGTTTCTTGACTGTGACTGTGACTGTGACTGCCACTGTCTCGTGTGGGCAGTTTAGTTTTAAAATAGTGCTTACGCCTTTGGGAAGTCCTTTGGCCCACGCTCCTTCCTTCCGTCCGTCTTCCGGTTTGGGTTCCTGTTTCGGTTTTTCCTCGCCTTTCCTTCTCCTATTTTCAGCACTTTCCTTGGCCACAGCTGTGCGTTGGCTTCATTTCCTTTTTATTTTGCATGTTTTTTTGCTGCTGCCACTGGTTTCTCGTATCTGTGCCAAGTGAAGCGCGCCCACGTTGCCATTTTATAGGTCAAACTTGCACTCTCTTCAGTAACCCTCCCTTCTGGCCCCCTTTTCACTCTCTCCCCCCCCTTGCCAGTTTTCTAGGGGCTTTTCCGACTTGAAGCGTCTGGTTATTCAATAGTTTGGCGCTCACTAATTGCATTGCCCTAATTGCCCAAGTTACGCTCGAAATGTGCCAAAAATGGACATGAAAGTGAAAAAAATCCGGAATGTTTTTTTAATGCCAACGATATGGGATATCTAGAGAACTGCAAATTGTAAACGAATTGGGGGATTATTTGTCAATTAAGCGCCTGAAACAATGAATCACTATGGGGTTGTGGGGGAACTTTTCCGGGTTTTTGAATTATTGTATTCATGAATATTACCCATCAATGTTTGAGTGAAATTCTAAACGAAACAAGATACTATATCTTTTAGATTAAATTTATTTTAAAATCCTTTTTATCTCCTTTTTCTGACTTCCTAATTTCCCTTTAATTTATTCTCTTTCATCAAATCACACTGTTATCCATTTACTGGACAATTCACTGTCATATTTGTGGTTTACTTGCCAACATACAACTCTGTGGCTAAAACATTTTGCAATTATACACGCATCCACTAAATCCTCCCGCGGGGAATATTAAATTCTTTGGATGTTGCATTGTTTCCCCTAGATACAGCTCTACACATTCTCAGTTGGGATGATATCAGTGAGCAATTGTATAGTCGTAACTCTGGCATAAACTCTTTACCCTCTTTTGGCGAATATAAAATTCCGTGGCAGTTTTCTCGTTTCCATTGGCATTACTCGCGCAATTTTCGCACGTGGAATTTTGCAATATTGTTGAGTACGAGAACGAGCACCTCAAAATGGCTGAGTGACGGAATGACTGACTGACAGTTGCTGTGGGTGGTGTAAGGGTGTATATAGTAATAATGCTGTGTTATTGTGTGTGGGAGTTTTTGAGCTGGCTGGCTGCTGTTGATTAAATTCCATTGATATCGCCCCGGAACACTAGCTTTACTCTGTCGCTGACTCTGTGATTTTCCGGCTGACCTCAGTTGTTGCCGTTGTTGCCTTGGCTTTTCCGCATTTCCCGTAGTTCTCTCTCTGTGATGATGCCCAAGTTGCCAGGGGCGAGTAATGAACATTTTAATAATTCATCTCGACCTGCTCGGTATTCTCTCTTTGTCGCCATTTTACTACGAGTTGTAGTAGCTTAGCTGCTCTGTGTGGCATCATCAATTTTGCTAATGCCCGAGAATAAAGTTCTCAAAAATAATTTCATAATATTGTAAATAATTAAGAGGCGAACATAAATCATGAGCACTATATAGCCCTGCTTCTTCCATCTCTTCCCGTCGTCTTGGCTTTTCATGAATCATGTCAGGGGCACTTAGCCCATCGGCAAATCAGCTTTAGCCTCACCCACTTTATGCTGCTGGCCACATCCGCTCGAGAGCCTAGAAAATCTATGATGGCAAAGCTTTTAGTTTTTCACAATTTTCTATTAAGCAAAAAAAGAAAAACATTTATATATACATTGTACAGTCTGCAGATATAGAAAATCTGCCGGGCATATAAGTATTTATATTCCTTTTTATGCCAACGTCATTCGAGTAAATGAAGAAAACGATGTTGTTTTTCTCGCATCTAAAAATATTTCAATTTGTGTGGTTTTTATTTTGATTTTTTTTGGAAAATTGTGACGCGTTTTAATGAGCGGAAGATATATCTGTTATTTGGTTTCTGACTATTTATAATTTTAGCTTTAATTTTGCCCAAAGAGTGAATTTATTGCCTTGATTTATACCAAGCACTTATATTCGGTTAATTTATTTGTTCGAGATAGCGGAAAATGGGTCGAAATGGAGCCATAATCACGTGTTGGCAACAACTTTCCCACACCGTCCATTAAATTAAATAGATATCTCATACATGCATCCGCCATACCCACGTCCCTGTGTATATATGTTTATATATCTTTAAATCGATCAGGTCGCCTCGCTCGTCGCTCGTTCGTTCGTTCGGTACAATTGAAATGCCTGGCATAGCACAACTTCAGCGGTGGAACGCAAACAATTTTGACATTTTCATTGTTAATGAAAATTTAATTATGTTTCCATTGCTATGTGAGCCAATCGCCACACGTACACGTCCATTGCCGGACAGTTGTCGTCTTTTCAAAAGGCGTGTGGGGGCGGCGGGCCCAGATAAATGTTAAATGATAAGCAACCAGCAGCGGGCAATGGAGCGCGTCGCCCCATCATCGATGATACGGATTCAGATACGGATTCGGATTGGGATATATATATATATATGCATGTACAAATACAAACACTGCCGGCATACGAATATATATATATATCGTTAAGTGCCTGCGGTGGCCAGCAGCAGCAGCAGCAGCAGCAAACATGCGACGCCCAGAACATGCAAACATCATCTAACACAACACACATCGCTCCATCTCCACACACATCAAAATGTTTGACGAAGGCTGCGAATGTTTTCCGACTCGAACTCAAATTAGTGCATGTTGAAGTCTCCTTGATCGGCATAATAATGGGCATAAAAGCAGGCCTTAGAAACACGTTTATATTCGGGAGGAACAGATAAAGAAATTTGGGGGAAATAATAGGAGAATTTATCATTATAAACTTCCTCTGCCTTGCTAGATAAATAGCTTCGTGTAGATTAATTTAAATAAATTTAAATTATTTTAAACCAATTATTAAGAAGTATCATAAAATAGAAACAAAACTGTGAAAGGCTCATAAATGTCCTAGTTCAGATGTCATTGAAAATGAATTCAATGAATCAATAAATCAGTTGGAGATTTCTTAAAAAGTGCTTCTTGCAGTTTGTCTTCTCTAAAAATTGTTTCTTACCTTGTCAGGCCCATCATCAGTACCAAATTTCAATGTAAATACCACAAGTTTGCATTTAAACCCCTTTAA
>JAEIIH010030858.1:0-18507 GCA_018904745.1 Drosophila orosa
GAATTAAGTAATATCTCAGTTTTACTCTAAATTTGTTAAGCTTTCAGGCATTAGGTTTTAATTATCTCAAATCCACAGCGTTCTTGGTGTAATTTTTATATATTCCTGAATCAGGGCCACTGTTTTCCCAGCTTACACTCTATAATCTAGAGACATACGAATGTGTATATACAAGATTTCGTTTAACTTAAGCTCGTTGAAACATTCAGGGTTAGACACAAAGTGCCTCAATCGTGGCATTCAATAGTCTCTTGGATCTCTTGGATCTTCTAAGATCCCCTTTAAATATCACGATTGAGATTGAGAAATTAGTTGAGAAACTGTCAAAGACCGTTTCTTGTTGTGCAGTGTGTGTGATTATACACATATATATATATAGTATGTTGGTCAGTGGAGTTAAGTTGTGTGCTCGTTGTCTGTGCTCTAATTAGTGTTTCGGTGTACACAAGGTTTTAGTCACAACATTTAAACAATGCTTCGTGCCAGATATATATAAATGTATATTGAAACCAAAACTACGTAGGAAAGAGAGAATGCACAGAGAATGAAGCCGTAAAAGCAATTTTCTGTGACTACAATGAATAAAAGTAAATGAAAACTGTAGCCTATTGCAATTAATATAAGATTAAAGCCTATTTTGTTCTTATTAATCCCAATTTCTTGGTAAATTTTCACTGCAAATGGAGAAACTAACAGAGATATTTAATAAAAGACCAAAGTTAAAGTTTAGTTACATTTGAGAGTTCTAAGTCCCCCTAAGAGGCATGCACGTTAAGGCGGGATAAAACAAGAAATGAAACAGACGGACAGAGACCCTCCCTGATAACCCAATTAGTAGTCTGCATTCCTTCCGCATACGTGAGATACAAAAATGCAATGTGATGAGGACAGGACGAGATCGATTAGTGGTGCAATTGGGGGACAGGACACCAGAGTGTGTGTTGTCCTGTTCCGAGCGAAGCATGACTCAAGCCGTGGGGGTGATGCATTGATGCATTGGACAATGCCGAACAAAGACTTCACTAATGTAGAGGGGGTTTCTTTCCATTTCGATAAAACAAAATAATCAAGGATCAAAAGCGAAACCCCAAAATGGCAACAACATCAACAACGACAACAACAGCAAACAACGAATAACGAACAACGAACGAACGTAACAAGCAAATGCAAAGTGATATGGTTTTTTGGATTGAATATAGCTTTTTAGGGGGGCGGGGGCGGCGCTCTTCCTGGAGGGAGCTCCCGCCCCCTGGAAGCGCCAGGGCTGAAGCTGCCCTGGTTGCTCCTTCCTTGTTTAGTCTGAAGCGAACACACATACCTTGACATTGATAGCCTTGTTTACCAATTCCCCTGCAAAAAGGCAAGAAATTCCATGGCTATTGTATGTATATATATTTTTTGGGTAACTGAATGATTGGAGTGGAGAGTGTTCTGTGTGTGTGTGTGCGTGTTTCGATGGATGAGAGAGCCCGTGAAAAACAAAGCATGAGCCCCAGCTGATCGTGAACCCAATGTGAACCACGCGACCCGCCAGCCAAGCTGTAGCCCCAAAAGGAAACCACCAAGTGTTAATGCCAATGGGAAACCAAGGAAATTAAAACTAAAAAACTGCTAATAGAGTGAGCCACCCAAAGGATGATGATGATGATGTTGATGTGGTGTGGAGCCGAGAGATGATGAGTGAATGAGGGGTAGAGTGGTACATTAAGAGGTAACATATAGAGGTAAAGAGATATCAACCGAAGGAGAATCAAATCAAATCAAAAGTAGTTCAAGTTCAGATGGTGAGCGGTGTTGTGTGTGTGTAAATCAAGTCCCGAAACTAAATGCATGTTCAGATTAATCACTGCAGAGATACAACTTAAAGATGTATACGGAGGAGATGTTCTCAGCCCGAACTGTACGATCATGTGTGCTGTGTGTTTCCACTTACCAGATAAACTCGCGGCAATGCGAACAGAAGGTGGGTTGACGCAAAAACGTTGCCATGAACTTGTGCCCATTCACCTGGAAAAAAACATATTTATATCAGTAAAATCTCTCACAACCTCAGAAATCAATAACATTTTCATAGTTATTAATTTCTTCAGTTCATTATCCTTTAAGATCATCACTTACCTGGTGCACACGACGACGCATGGCACCGCGACGCCGATTGAAGCCGGCGCGCTCTTTGAACTCCTTGTTGACGGCCACGGTGTGTTCCACCTCGGCCTCGGCTTTGGCTTGTTCTAAATTGCAAAGAAAATTAAATAAGTTGATGCTCACTAAAAATAAGTGACTTTGACATACCATTGCGATTCTTTAGCTCTATAATAACATGAATCTTGCCCTGGGGCTCCAAGTTAACCTGCGTGAATATACAAAATAAGATTATAGTTTCCAAAAACAAACAATAAAAGCCTTTACTTACCCATAGATCCTGCACAGCCGTCTCGCTCTGCATGAGGTCCTCGAAGGAGATGATGCAGTTGGCCACAAAATCGTCTGGCGGCAGAGCGGCATCGTGAAAGACGGTCAAATTAATGTTGCTGACATTGGTAACGTCATGGACGAACTGCTCGTTCCAAACAGGATCAAATGTCTTTGGCCGTGTGGTGGCTCGATCTGAAAGTTATAAATGTATACAATTTATAAACTTCCATAAACTTAAATCGAATGTATTAAAGGACCTACCAAAGTGACTCTCGTCAACATCTATGGACACATAGGGATCGATGAGCTGCTCGTCGGCTAGCTTGCCAAAGGTGAGGTTGTGGCGCTTCTGGAAGTCTGTGGGCCGCAGGCCGCTCGCCTCGCACACCTTGATCTGCAGCTTGCCCGTGAACATGGTCGTCCTTTGGCCCTCACAAAGCGCTTAAAGGCTGTTTGAATTGCGTCCGAGTCCGTATCCCTTCCGCCTGCTCCTGCTCCTGCTCCTGCCGCTCCTCGGTCCTGCGTGCAATGTCCCTGCGTGTGTGTGTGTGCTGGGAGCAGCGGTCTCACCACTCGACTGTGGTTGTCCTAGTGCCTGTCGTTGGTGGTCCGGTCTGCTCCGGCTGGTGATCTGTGGGTAGACAAGATCGAACGGGGGGATAAGGTCGAGTGGCGTTCGCTACTTTCTCTGTGGGCCAATGTTGCTGTAGGTCATTGACACTCATGAATGGCTTGCGCCGTGCACTCGATTCACTCTCAAGGTCGCCGCCTGCTCCTCACTTCAATGGAATTTAGGTACATACAAATATCTAGCTACATATGCGGTCAAAATAATAGTCGTCTAGCCTTTTTTGCACTATTTTCTTTTAAAAACTTTAACACAATTCAAAGGATGTGTTTAATATTGCAATAAGTAATTAAAAAAGTAAAAATAAAACTCAAAATTTAAAGGGTTTGGCATTGGAAATTGAAGCAAAAAAGGTAATTCAAAGCCTTTTTTAAATTAGAGCTCGAGGTTTTTACGTGTATTTAATATAAACATCGATAAGTTTCCAGGAAAGCTTAAAATGATTATTATAACATTGTATCCTAGCTAGAAACTTGGGTTTGTAGTTTTCATCTATTTAAAATGTAATCAAAATTGTTTAAACTTCTTCAGTAGTGATCCATGTTTTGAAATCAATTCAAAAAGTGTTCAAAAGTATGCAATAAAATTGCTAAGATCAGGCAAATCTTTGTTTTGGTTGTAAGATGGTGTTCATACCATCAGACATAATTTTTATTATGCAATTTGCTTCAACTTTTATAAAGGGTTAGGCATTTGAAATTGCAGTAAGATGATGATGATTCAGAGCAACTTTTGAATTAGATTTTTATCTGAAATAATCATCGATCGATATGTTTTCAGCTACATATGCTTAAAATGTTCAAGGTTTATTATATCATTGACAAAACCGTATCATAGCTAGAAACTTTTAGTCAAAATGTTTTAAACTTCTTCAAGAGTTATCCATGGTTTTAAAATCAATTTAAAAAGTGTTCAAAAGTATGCAATAAAATTGCTAAGATCACGAAATCCTTTTTGTTGTTAGGTTATGTACCATACTTTAAGACATAACTTTAAATAGGTTTTTAATTCGCCATTCATCTGATATAAACATCGATATGTTTTCAGGTTTATTATAACATTGAGAAAATCGTATCCTAGCTAGAAACTTTTATTCAAAATGTTTTAAACTTCTTCAAGAGTGAACCATGTTTTTAAATCAATTCAAAAAGTGTTAAAAAGTATGCAATCAAATTGCTAAGATCACGAAAATCCTTGTTTTTGTTGCAAGGTTGTGCAAATTACTTTCAGACATAACTTTAGGTCCTAAAAAATTCTTTTTTTATTAATAACATCTTTATTAATAACATAATAACTATTATCTTGTCCGCCGCTGTATCCCGCGAACGTTCGTGTGAGTGTATGTGTGCCTGTGTACTCGGACTCGGATGGGGGCCATTAGGCAATCGCTCAAACGACAACAGTCCGTGAAACGGAAAATCGAAAATAGTACACGACCATCATAATCTTCATCATCATCATCATCATTATCTGCTGCCTGTGGTAATATTTTTCTGGCGCATAAATCATTCCAAGGAGTGCAACTTTGTTAATTTCGCAATTTTCACTGAGAGATCTGTGTGGAAATACACACACACACACACACTACCAGTTAAGAATTCCCCTAATTAGCAAACAAGGAATTTATTTTCTCTGATTGGAAAACTTTTGTTTGGTGGGGAACACAAGTACACATAGTTGGTAGGTCAATTTTCCACAATCTAAAGTGCTTTCATTGTCATTTAGCTTTGATTACATATCATAATGCCTTTGCTCGCTCACTTTTTTATGCAAATTTTTGTGTGTGCATGTATGGTACATACATACACATACGCAAAGCACACACACACCACACTAACACGCGCGCAGCTCTTTTTTCCACAGATAAAACAACAAAGAAAGAATAACAAGAAATGTTCTAGCGCTGCCTCCCACTCGCACCACAGCGCGCCAGCCACCAATACACTCGCGAATCACACCACCACCACCACCCCCTGGCGATCCAACAAGAAACACCTGACTAAACGCGAGAAACTGCGTGCAATTAACTAAACGTTTTTGGACTAAGGAAGTCGAATTGGAAAATTTGTAATTTTCTAATTGGTGAAAACGAAGGCCTTCCAGCCTCCAGGGTTGCCGTACCGACACTGCCACAACCTGACAGTCGTCTAATGAGTGCTGTGAGCGAAAAGCCAGTGTTGGTAATCAGGTTGATTGGCGGTTAAGTTACGCATTTAAAGGTACATTTTTTAATGTTTAGGTTTTCAAGGTTTCCTTTTAGTAGCACTTCTTGAAGATTTCCTCCTTGTTATCAAAATTTATCTGGCTTAGACCAAACACAAGTTAAGAAAAATATATATTAGAAACGTCTTGTTTATGTTTTTCATATTCGTTTTACACATTTTCTCTTCTTGTCACTCTGCTTCGCTCTCCATTCCGCACTCCCACTCACGCTCTCGCCCTCTCTGGCTCTCTCTATTGTTGGTATATAGAGAAAAAATGTTGTTGCGCGCAGAAGCTGGTGTATATTAGAAAAAAAAGTGTTCAGTGTGCGAAAAAATTAAGGATGCCTTGGCACTAGAACACACACACACATACAACAACACACACTCAGCACACACTCGCTCGACATATGTATGCGCGCATATACACACACTTGGCACGCACACAGTTACACGCACCCTGTTTGCACAGCGTTTTAAATTGATTGGTTTCCCAAGGAATTTGCCTTTGGTTTCCGACGAATTCGAAATATTTCACAAGATCACAGTTTCCAGCATTTTCCGTTGCATTGCTGGCAATTTATTGTAGGCTTTGACTCGAAATCGCGTATTAATATTGATAAAAATGTTCACGCCAAATCTTATTGGAAAAATGTTGGGACAGTGCTGCCATATGAAAATTTCATTTTCCCCTAAATAATCTCAAAAAGTTTAATTTGTCCCTAAAAAATCCAGTTGCCCCCCAAAAATAAAAAGAATACAGTTAATTTAAAAAAAATTTAAGATAAACCTAATTGTGACTGAATTTTAAATGTTTTTATACATATGTACATATTTATTGAAATTGAGATGTAATCTCAAGTAATCTCCGCGAGAAAATCATCGGAAAACTCGGTTTTGTAAACTTCTTCGCTTACAAATATTTTGTACATTTGTTCTGTGGATTCAAAGTTATTACAATTATTTATTAAGTTATACAATTCTATATATTATAAAGGATTTTATTTTAAATTTTTCCCCACGTCGCTTGTTTGGGGAGTTGTTTTCCCCACGTTCGTTTGGTGAATTTGTATTTGGATTTTTTAGGAGGACATTTTAACTTTTTGAGATTATTTAGGAAGAAAGGTCAAATTTTCATCTGGCAACACTGATAGAGTGGATTTGCAAATTGTAAATAAATAAAATCAGGCAAAATGAGTTCGGGGGCCATGCGCACACCCGTCTCGCAGATCCTCCAAAGCAAGCACGACCAGGATGCCGAGGAGGAACCCAAGAAGAAGTCCCGCGAGGACTGGCGCAAGGCCAAGGAGCTGGAGGAGGCTCGAAAGGCAGGAACAGCCCCAGCTGCCGTGGACGAAGAGGGCCGCGACATAAATCCCCACATCCCGCAGTATATATCGAATGCTCCGTGGTACTACGGCTCACAGGGGCCCACGCTCAAGCATCAGAGGCCGCAGCACGAGGACGAGCAGGGCCAGCTGGACAAACGGGCGCCCAAGGGTCTAGACACCACGCGCATTGTCACCAAGTTCCGGAAGGGCGCCTGCGAGAACTGCGGCGCGGTTACACACAAGCGCAAGGATTGCCTGGAGAGGCCTCGCAAAGTGCAGGCCAAGTATGCCGAATCCATTGTTGTCCACGACGAGCACCTGGTCAACGAGGCGGCGGTCAACTATGATGAGAAACGCGATCGCTGGAGCAGCTACGATCCGGCGAACCACAGAGAGATCATCGAGGAGTACGAGAAGGTAGAGGAGGCCAAGCGGCAGCTCAAGGCGGAGAAACTCAAGAACGGTAAGCAAGCTTACTTTGCTAATTATGTGTAATTTCTCATATCTTTTCAACCTCTGCAGATCCCGATGCTGAGATTTCCGACGAAGACGGCAATGAGGACAAGTATGTGGACGAAGTGGACATGCCGGGCACAAAAGTGGACTCCAAACAGCGTATTACTGTGCGCAACTTGCGTATCCGCGAAGACACAGCCAAGTACCTCAGGAATTTGGACCCGAACTCTGCGTACTACGATCCCAAAACGCGCTCTATGCGTGACAATCCCAATCCTGCAGTTCCGGAAGAAGAGTGAGTACCACAATGGGTCCCGAAATTAGAGTTTTATTTATACTTAACCCACTTGCAGGGCTGAGTTTGCGGGCGAGAACTTTGTGCGCTTCTCGGGAGACACCACAGCCCAGGCCACTGCTCAGTTGTTCGCCTGGGAAGCCCATGGCAAGGGTGTGGATGTCCATCTGCTGGCCGAACCCACCAAGTTAGAGCTGCTTCAGAAAGAGTATGAGCAGAAGAAGGAGCAGTTCAAGTCGAGTGTAAGTCTTTCTAAGCCTTCCAAGTTCTTCAAATGCTAAGACAACTCTTCTTTTCAGACCAAAACGCACATTGTGGAGAAATACGGGGGAGAGGAGCATCTGCAGGTGCCGCCCAAGTCGCTGCTGCTGGCTCAAACGGAGGAATACATTGAGTACTCTCGCAGCGGCAAGGTCATTAAGGGCGTGGAGAAACCGAAGGCCCGCAGCATTTACGAGGAGGATGTGTACATTAATAACCACACGACCGTGTGGGGCAGCTTCTGGAATGCCGGTCGCTGGGGCTACAAGTGCTGCAAGTCCTTCATCAAGAACTCGTACTGCGTGGGCATGCAGGAGCCGGAGGGCTATTCGGATCAGCATCCCACCTCCAGTTCCAGTTCTGCAGCAGCAGCAGCAGCAGCAGCAGCAGCAGCTGCAGCTGCAGCAGAGTCCACCGCTCCAGTGCATTTCAAAGTGCCAGAGGTGCCTGTGGAGAAGCCCGTCCTCTCCGAAGTGGACTCTGTCCCAAGCTCAGACTCTTCCTCATCTTCGGAGGAGGAAGAGAAGCCGGAGAAGAAAAAGTCCAAGAAGAAATCGAAAAAGCGCGAGAAGAAAAAGAAGGCCAAGGAGCAGCGCAAACAGAAATCCAAGCACAGAGAAGCCAAGGAGAAGGAGAAGTCAAAGACGAAGGAAAAGGAAAAGGCAAAGGAGATTCCTGAAGAGATGGACGATCGCAAGCGGGCTTACAACAGCATGTACGATATTAAGGCGCCCACCGAGGACGAAATCGAGGAGTGGAAGAAGAAGCGGCCGCGCGCCGAAGATCCTATGATGCAGTTTATGTAGACGAACAAATAAATAATCTAGACTTTAAAGGAAACTTTAATATTAAACAATGGCGTACTGCTCGTAGAGCAACTCCCTGATTTTATAGTACTCCTCGGAGAGGCAGCCCTCCATGGCCACCTTGCCGGCATCCACGCGCCGCAAGGCCAACGTTCCATTGCTGCACCACAGGACGCCGCCGGAAAACTCCGAGTTGATGTTGTTGCGCATGAGAATCTGTTTAAAGTCGGAGAGTTTTAGCTCGTTGATCAGCACCGAATTGTGGACGGGGATCTCATCTTCCGCCAGCGTTTCCAGAGTCAACGTCTTGCCCTCCTGCACGTCCTGTTCAACGGTGACATCCATGGGAGCGTCGATAGCCTTCAGACGCATTCCCAGCCGGCCATCCACCCAGGCCACCTCTGCGTCCTTGCCCTTTTGGAACTGTAGCTGCGAAACGAGACCCTCTGTGAGACGCACCTGGTAAATGTGTATCTCGGTGGTCACGTCAATGATCTCGCCCTTCTGCGGCGTGAAGACGCGGGCGCCTACATTCTGCTCGCAATGCTTGGCCACCACCTGGGTGCCCTCGGCAGTGCCGTGGATGACAATCACCCGTCTCGGTCGCAACTGGGAGAGGATCTTCAGCATAGACTCACCATCCGAGCGACCCTCGAAATCGATTCGGTGGATCTGGGCATTCACCTCAATGGTTTTCCGCTGGTTTATCAGCTTGGTGGGCTTCTCTAGCAGCTGGACATCGGTGTCTGCAACGGCACCGTTGGCCTGATGATCCGCTCCCATGCCCGGTTCTTCCTTCTTCACGTTCTCCTTGTTCTGCTCCTCCATGGGCACGAAATCGTAGCCTCCCGTGTCAGCGATGCGGTAGTCGTCGAGGTTGATGATCTCTCCGTACTCGTCGTACTTGATCTTCTCTTCGTGATAGGGAAACATTACGTGATGGCGCTTGTTGGACTTGAAGAAGCCGGAATGATGACGACCCTCTGGCCTGACCACAATGTCATGCTTGCCCGTAATAACACTCATTTCGATGTCGTCCTCGGACTCGGAACTGCTCTCCTCCTCCACGTCTGGTTTTACAATCAGGGGATTCAGTTTCTCGCCCTGAGTGCGCAGGTATTCATCCAGCTCGGCGCCCTCCAGCTCAACTCTTCGGCGGATGTCCAGCTCGATTTGCTTGCCGGGCGTGCAGTTGTCTACCAGCTCCATGGCCAGTGTGCCGGGCGAGGTGCGTGTGGTTAGGATGATGCTATTGTTGGCATTGCTGGCCCATTGCACGAAAAGGTCTCTGGTGAAGCCGCTCTCCAGGTCCGGAGTGCTGGCGAGCACAACTTTGGGTCCCGCTGGCAGCTTGTAGACGTCCGCCAGGGAGTGACACAGCTGGATGTGCTTGAACTGGAAGGGATTGTTGCGGGCACCCTCGAAGGCCTTTGTTAGCTTGTCGCTCATCCACTCGATCTGCGACTTGGCGAACTCGATCACGTTGTAGCTCACATTGTTCAGCAGGGCCAGGGAGTAGGCCATCAGGCCGGACTCCTTGTTCTTCCACAGTTGATCCAGCATGTGGGCCAACTCTAGAACGCGTCCTGCGGTGTCCACAGCAATGAGGACATTGCCATTATTTCGCACCGTCTGAAGGATGTTGGTCATTAGCTTTTCATCGCGAGCACGTCGCCTGGCCTGCTGATACTGTGCATTGTAGGCGTCGGTAATGAGGAGCGAGGGCCTCTGCAGCCTGTCCAGCTCACAGCCGCTCAAATGGCGTTCCTTTTTGTGGTTAAAGTCAGTGGCATAGACTATATCCTCCTCGCCCACCTTCACTATCTTCCAAATGGTGCCGCCGATCATGTGGCCAGCGTTGAGGGGCGTTATGGATATGCCATAGCCCTTGCCCTTCAGCGAAACCGTTTGGTTGTACTTCAGCTGCGTGATCTTCTCGAAGGCCGTGTCCACGTCGTCCAGCGAGAAGAGATCAAAGTCGCCCATGTTGAAGTGCGACATGTACAGGTCGTACATGAACATCTGGCCCATCTTAAACACTGGAATTGTGGCGTAGATGGGACAGTTCAGACCCAGCTTGCCCACAAGGTACGGCAAGGCGCCCAGGTGATAGGCGTCCGGGTGGGACAGCAGGACGGCATCCAGAGTGTGCACCTGCCTGTAAGTATACAAAACTTAGTCGTAGTTCCCTGAGTTTCCTGAAATATTTACCTCTTGAGCTCTTTGATAAAGTTAGCGTCAAACTTTTCATCCCATCCGCAGTCCAACAGAATTCGCACGTCGTCTATCTGGAGGATGTAGCACGGCGGCGACTCGTCCATGGCCCCGGATATCGTGTGCAGCTTGATAATGGACGTCATTTTGGGGGATTCAAGTACTTTTCCGCTACAGATTCACGCACATTAATTAAAAACGTGAAAATAATTGGAAAAAAGAAATAAGCCAAGTGACCGGCCCAGGGCTGGATAACAACTTTTTGCTGGAGTTGCCAGACGGTTTTAGCTGCACTATCAGTTTGTTTATACGGTGGTCACCAGTTAAAACGAACAGTAGTTATTAAAAAGTTGTTTGTTTTTTAACAAACTTATTGATCAAAATAAAAACTGTATAGATTTTTGTTGTTATGGTATGTAGCGGAACATAATTTGATTATTAGACACTTATCCTTAATCATAAACAAGTTTTAACCAGTTTAATTAAAATCCATCATTTAAGGCCTAATTAGTGAATCGAAAACTGCAAAAGAAGAGTGTTTAGTAAACTTCATATCTAAAAATAATTAAGTTAAAATATCTTGTGGTCATAAGCATGCCTTTCTCACATTATCTTATCTTATTTTATATTTAATTAAACTATTGCTTCACAAGAAACTCTTATCTGGTTATTGGTTGGCGAAGAGCAATATTTACATATTTATCTTAGACAGTGAAACCTTTTGACACGAACCAGAGTAAATGTCTGCTACCCTCCGGCAGTAATTATGAGAATGTATTAATCTGTATTCATTTATATATTATTATTAAGCAAAGATTCTTTTTAAATATATAATGTTGAAAAATATAACAAGTTATTCCCGTTCTAGAGGTTCCACTGTATAGAGCCGCGTATGAACTGCTTTGCACTGCATTTTGCACCCCTCGTCGCCAGCTGATTTCCGTCAGCCCGCCAGTCGCGACTTCTGCCGCCCCGAGGATGTGGATTTCCCTCAAATCCCGCTGAGACTCAAGTTCCTGCCAAACAATGTTTGTGCGGCTGTGGCACAGGAATTTCCACATCCATGACCTGCTCCTCGCCATTAGCCTGGTCACGCTCATTGTGTACCTTTCGCTGCCCTTCCGCTTCGCCTCGCACTACGACTACATCAAGGGATCGCAGATCGAGGAGGCTCTGGTGCCGCAGGTCACCCGCAATGTGTCGCTGCAGGAGGTGTTCGAGTGCACCTACTCGGAGATTATTGCGGCAAACAGGTTCGTCTACAGCCTGGAACACTACCACGAGGCGGTTCACAACGGCGGCGAGATCCGTCCCGGCGGCGAGTTCCGGCCAGAGCAATGCCAGGCTCGCTACAGTACCGCCATCATTGTGCCGTACAGGCAACGGGAGGAGCAGCTGCACGCCTTCCTCACCTACATGCACAATTACCTGCGCCAGCAGCTGATCCACTATCGAATTTTCCTAGTCGAGCAGTACGACCACAAGCCCTTCAACCGGGCGATGCTCTTCAACATCGGTGCCCAGGTGGCGGCGGAGTACGGCTTCCCGTGTCTGATCCTCCACGACGTGGACCTGCTGCCGCTCAACTCGGGCCAGATGTATGCGTGTGCGGAGAGGCCGCGGCACATGTGCTCCGCCTTGGATCACTGGCGTTTCCGACTGCCCTACCGCGGCCTCTTTGGCGGTGTGGTGGCCATCAATACCGTCCAGTTCCAGCAGATTAATGGAATGTCCAATCTGTACCACGGCTGGGGTGGCGAGGACGATGATCTCTACGAGCGGCTGGTGGCTCTGGGCATCGACATCTGCCGCTTTGCGATGGAGTTTAGCGAGTACACAATGCTGAAGCATAAGCCGGAGAAGCCCAACAAGAACCGGGTGGCCCTGCTCCGGGCCGCCGCTCTGCGACAGCACTCGGATGGACTGAACTCGCTGGTCTACAAGGAGGTGGAGCGACGCATGCACAGCCTGTTCACGCACATCCTGGTGGAGACCTAAGCGCGCTGCCAGCTAGTATTTGTTATTTATGTAGCTTGTAGGCTAATCGTTTACGCAGTTTTTAGACTTTGGGTGCACTTAGCTTAGCAGCCGCCTTAGACAATGCGTTCCGAATCGATATCGTGATATCTCCACTCACTAGGCTAAGAAGCTAAGAAGCTGGGAATGCTGGACGCTGGAAGGGGGGCGTAGAAGCCAAACTGTTAAAGGAAGTACAATGCGCAAATCATTTTCGATCAAAGAGGTATCGCCAAAGATATCAGCCATGTTAAGCACGCTCTGCCTCTGCTAATAATAAATGGATAAATGTGTTTTAAATTGTTTTAACTGTAAGGGAACTCCTCTAACACTACAAATCCCGGGTAAACATTCAAATCTAAGTTAAGTGTTGATTAGAACTAACTATCGCCACAATCGAAGTCCATATGTTGTGTTTGTAATCATGATTGTGCGGCTGGACTTTACCTTATGGTTGGGGGTACCTACATATGTGGGTTTTAGTTAGTTTAGTTTGCCAAAGAACATAGCCATGGGTTTTCTAAACTCCCTTCGTAAAGCCATTCTTTACGTGTATTTATTCTTGGGAGCCATTTTCTTGCTTCCCGGATTGCCGCCCAACACCACATTTCCCTTTAAAGAATATGTGTAAGTCGTTGATCTTCAATTTCAATTGAAAATTAGTTATTATCCGGATATGGAACAGAATTACACCGCCAAGGGAACTGAAGGGGACACTAGAAATTAATGATCACCTGGATGGCGCTAGACACTTGTGGCAGTATCGAATCTTTGGACCAGAGTGCCTGATAGCTAGGGAAGATGGTATCTACACTGGCATTCATGGCGGAGAAGTCATCAGGTTGAATAACAAGGATTCCGTTGAGACTGTCACCAAGATAGGACAACCTTGTGGTAGAAAAGAGTTTGTCTGTAAAGGTTTTTAGCTGATTAATGGAGTTATATCCCCACTCAGATTACATTTTCCAAGACACGGTGTGTGGCTACCCCGTGGGTTTGGCCTTTGACCCCCAGGAAAACAACAACATTATTATTGCCGATGCCTTTCTGGGATTATGGCAGGTAAACTTGGATACGAAACAGAAGACCATGTTGGTGTCTCCGCAGCAAGTACTCCCCGGCAAGAAAGTGGATCGACCGGCAAAGCTGTTTAATTCAGTGACCATCAGCCGGGCGGGTGACATTTACTGGACCGACTCCCTAACCGATGACTTTATGTTGGCTCCCTTCGCGAATCCTTCGGGTCGGTACGTTTAATTTAAAGAAATACCTCTGTTTTCTAAGGGTTATTAATCCGCTTTCTTTAGCTTATTCAGGTACAACCGCCAGATGAACACCAACGAGGTACTGCTGGATGAGTTGGCGTTTGCCAATGGCATAGTTCTAAGTCCCCAGGAGGATTTCATTATCGTTTCGGAAACGACTGCAATGCGATTGACCAAATACCATCTGAAGGGTCCACGCGCCGGTCAGAGCGAAGTCTTTGTAGACGGGCTGCCAGGCATGCCGGATAATCTGACTCCCGATGCCGAGGGAATATGGGTGCCTCTGGGCATGCCCGCAGATAGCCAGAATCCCAATATGTTTGCCATTTTGTCTCCCCATCCAAGGCTTCGGTTTTTCCTAGCCCGCCTCATGGCCCTAATGCAGCTTCCCCTTCGCTATCTGAACCAAGTGTATCCCAACACCCTTGCTGATCGTCTGTTTCACTCGTTCACCGAGTGGGTCAGTAAAAATTCGCCCAATAGGACGACCGTTGTGCGTGTGGATTGGAATGGTAACATAGTGGGATCACTGCATGGTTTTGATAGATCCTCGGCTGGAATATCGCATGTCCTGGAGTTCAAGGGTCACCTGTATATGGGATCCCCGTTCAATCAGTACGTAATTCAAGTGGAATTGCCTAAGAATAGAGTTTTAAGCTAGGTAATCAGCCATACTAATTAAAAAACCTTGTTGGTGTTTAAAAACTACACTTGTGCAATTGTATTTCGTAATTTTATTAGTTAGTTGTTTTAGAAAAGATATTAAACAAGGACGAAAAAAGCTCAGTTGTTAAATCAATCCTTTTAAATAGCAAACAATAACCGATAAATAGATTAAATAACATATTTTTATATATTAAATAATATGCCTTCATTTGATTTGAATTAAAGTATATACTAAAATATACATAGGTAAGGATCCATTGCACAGAACTTAGTAGGTTTGCTCTTTTGTCTAGCTAACAATATTAATACATATTCTATTTTTAACTAAACGCCTTTATTTTGCGTTTGATATCGGGTTGCGGAATGTGGCAACGAGCGAGGAGCCAAAGGACTCGTGTTAAAATCTACACAATATAATTTAAAACATTTCTAACAACACACGCAGCACACACACGTACACAGGACAGTCACACCTCGTACAGATCAATTTATATATATATTTATAGGTATGTGAATAATATGGTAAGTCGAAATCCCTGCGGCAAAAACATAAAGTATAGAGAAGACTTAACAATATGTGCCAAGGAATGTATACTTCTCTCGGGAGAAATTGTTAAGAATCCACTATATTCTCTTGTTTTCCCCGCTGTGGGTTATTTCTTGCCTAAAAGTCCGACGCAACCTGATGTATATAGAGTTGGCCTTGCTGTTGGATATATGGAATATGTGGTGGTTATTGGCTACAACTGTGTCTAGTTCAAAAAGTTAAGTATGTCCTGCTGGGAGAGTGCATTGAGGTTCTGGCTATCTGTTGGCAGCAGGGGCTGTGCTTGGGGCTGGAGCGTTGGAGCCTGGCTGGGCTTGCCCAGAAGATGCTGATGCTGTTGCTGCTGCTGCTGATGTTGCTGGATGCTGTTCAGACTGTAGCCGGCTGGATAAATATAGTTAACTGTCGGCTGTTGCAGCGTGTATGTGTTGGCACCGTTTGTATTGTTCGGCTTGGTCGCCGCGACACCTGTACCGCCGCCAAAGGGATCCAGGTTGTCCAGTGAGGAGAAGTTATTGTTGCTGGCCTGCGGTGAGGCCAGTTGGTGGTTCATAACCAACGGATTGGCACTGTGCCAGCCATTATTGAGCTGCATGGGTGCCGGTGCCGGTGCTGGTGCCGGCGTAGATGAAGTAGTAGCTGTTGTCGTGCCCAGGCCAGTCAGGTTGCTCTGCATCATCGAGGAGAGAATGTCTGGCCTGCCAGGGGACTGTGCCGACACTGTGTTGTGCGTTATTCTGGAATATCGAAAGGGATTCTTGAGTTTCATCTGGTTTTCTTCCCAGGAGACTTGATTGGCGCATACTTGAGCTGCTCTTTGGCTTTGACGGGAGCGAGGGGTGCGGAATTGCCAGCCTTCGGTTGATGGCCCACAGTGAAGCCGGAGAACATGTCATCGTTGATCTTGTTGCCATTGCTGGCACCGCCAGAGCTGCTGTCCAGCTCATTGGCCAATATTTCGGAAGCATCTTTGGGTCTGCTCCAAAAGGGTACAAATAAATATTTAAATATAATTTGAATCGTAAAAACAAACTTACTTATTGTCTCTCTGAATGGTGGACAGCTGCTGCAACTTCTCGCGCTGCTCCTGCTCCACCCGCCCCAACATCTCCTTGATGAGGCCTATAATCGTATTGAATTGAGCTATAGTCAGGCCGTTCTCGACACTTAAGGGCACCAGGTAGGGAATGCATTTGTGAGCCATTACATCCTTGGTGATGCCCAGCTTGGTGTTGGTCATTGCAATTTTGTAGATTCCTTCAAGGGTCAAGAAGTAAACAAAGATTGTAAGGGAATTATAAACTAGCCTGCCTTTTATTCTCACCTATAATGCCCATGATGATAGCAGGCTCTCGGCTCTGAATCTGCTGCAGAAAGGGTAAAATCTCATCCAACACCAGCCACTTGTCCAGATTCTCCAACAGCTTTCCAATCGATATCAGACAGTTAACCTTCACCGACACATTGCTGCTCTGCAGGCATAGCTTCTTGATGCGCGGCAGCACCGAGTTCTTCATGGCATTGTAGTCGATCAAAGTGGAGAATGTGGGAAGCACTGCCAGGCAGAGATCCTGAATCTGTGGCATATCGCACTCCAGTGAGCGATAAAGCAGCGGCAGCACACTCTGCTTGACCTCTTCCGCGGGCGTTAGCTTCAAAAGCAAATCCATTTTCTGCATGAAAATCAATAGAATCTGTATGGGATCCGTGAGCTTAAAGATGGGCTTCAGGTGCGGTAGGATATGGTCGCAGTACTCTCGCTGGCTGCTCATCTCTGCGATAAGCAGCACATTTGGCAGCACGAAGGGAATCATGGGCGAGTTGACAAACTCTTTGACCAGATAGGGCAGGATCGAGTGCAGATTGACGCGGTGCGGCAGCGTTGGAATGATCTGGGGCAGGCCCTTGTAGAACTTGGATTTCTGGAGATTGTCCCACTGATACAGCGAGTCCAAATAGCTAAGAGTCTTGACGCCCACGTCCTGGAAGTAGGCGATCTGCTTGAGCTCGTGCAGCTTGGGCCGCAGACTAGCACTGGGATGCAGTAGTGCCTTGAGGCTCTCTGTGAGCTCGCCGGGCACTGCGTTCATGGGTGGATATTTGCGCTGGTTGAGATCGTTGGCATAGCGCCGAAAGCCGCTGTAATCGCTGCCAAACATCTTAAGCGGCTTGCCCGAATAAATGGTGAAGATGAGCACACCTGAGAGGGATTAGGTGTTAATTTAAAACAATATTATTTACTTAAGTAGGGGGAATACTTACCCAACGAGAAGAGATCACTGTCGGGAGTGTTTAGACTGTTCAGCGCCACCTCCGGAGCCGTGTACTCCAGACTGGGCTGTGCCAGAACATGCAGCGAGGTTGTGTACTCGCGGAAGGGCCAGTTCGACGTCCCGTCCGTCGCTGGCTGGTTGGCAATGCAAAAGTCGAAGCCAAACAGCTTCCAGCTGCGATTCTTGTTAATCACGATCGTCTCGGCGGATATGTTGCGGTGCACGATCTTGGCGTCCTGGTGCAGGAACTGCAGGCCATCAAACAGCTGCAGCAGACCGTGACGGATCTCCACGTCGTACAGTTTTTTCTCGGAGCGCACATTGTCGCCGACGACATTCGCCAGCGAGGCGAACACCGGCTCCGTGGCAAAGGCCAGTGAGTCCCGGCTCTCCTCCAGCGGATGCTGCACAGTCAGCACATGCGGATGACGGATCTTGGTCAACTGTTGCACGCCTCGGCGGAGTGTTTCCAGCATCGTTTCCCTGTCATCTTTCGACCAGCGCTCAAGGGATTTCTTCTCGAACACAAACACGGACACCTCCTGCTTGGTGCTCTTCTTGTAGCCATTGTACACCTTCCACATGAGACCTATTCGGTTGGATTAAGTCCACGACATTAGTCACAATATGTTGGGGAAAGGAATACAATATGTCAGGAGAAAACATACCCACTCCTGCGGTGCACACCTGTTCCAGCACCTCGTACTCGCGCGTCACATTGTTTCCGGGCAGGACGCCGGACAGGGTGGACACCGTCTGCACGGCCGTCGAATAAAATTTGTTTATCATGTCCATGCTGGCGGCGAATTTGCAGAAACTGCGGCCTACAAGTTTGTGCAAAATTCTTATTGTTATTAATCAATACAGTGTTGCCAGATGAAAAGTTGGCTTTGTCCCTTAAAAATGCTACATTTTTACGCTGCCGTACTTTGCTAGGAAGTTCAAACTAAAGCAACTACCGCGTTTCCACTGGTCGAAAAACAAACGTGGGCGCGGAATTTAAAAAATTAAACTCTTTATAATTTGCATTAATTAGATTTTTGTTTGTTTTTAAATATGTTGCTTGTTTATGTACAAGAGTTAAATATAATTTTGTTGCTAAATACATAAATTAATATAAATATTCATGTAAT
>JAEIIH010030864.1:0-13808 GCA_018904745.1 Drosophila orosa
AAATGCAGTCTGTTTTAATAATATTTTTCCCTCCCCAAACTCGGATACTTTAGTTAGAAACCACCTTAAAATGGAGTCGTATCCCCATAAAACGGGGAACCTTTATTTGCTTATATTTTGCGATACAATTATCAGTTGGCTAAATCAAGGCGAGTAGATATTTTATAGCGGCGATTTATACACGAGCGAATATACTACATAGGTAAATAACAGTGTTTCAGATATCTGTGTGGGTTATATCGGCCAATCATATTTATTTATGTTTAATAATAGAGCACGTATTGGTGACTGTGACGTGCATAGTGCTAAAGCCAAAGAATAGAAAACCATGGGTAGTTAGTTCTTCGGCAATTATTATCAGACATCGAAATACGAACAGTCTTATCAAATATACTATATGTAATGAAGAAACCAAAAACCTGAATAAAACAACGAACGAGGCAAGACGAGTCTCTGGCATACACAAATGTATGTATAAAATGGATGTACGACTTGGGGGGAATTATATATAGACCCATAAGTGGCTGTGCACGATGTCAAAAGAGCTTTCCGAATAAATGCGCCGGGGTTCTTGATTAAAATCAGGTGCTAAATCATAAAAATGACTTTGGAACATGTCTTCCGATTATTAGTTGTGAGTCTCCGTGATTGCTGATAAGCGTAATCTGTGCGAATTTAGTGCTGCACTCCATTTAGGAACAGGAACTCTTTATTCTGCGACTCTAACTTATCTCTCTTTGTTTTTTAGGTCTCTGCACGCAGCTCTGGCCCGGCAGCAAACACAGGATCGCCGGCGACGACGACGACAGGCAGCAACCAGGCGCGAAGTCAGCGTGAAAAGACGGAGAGCTATAAAAGTTTTTACGAAACGAATTTATAGGTAGCTAGTGGGGGGCCTCTACGTGTATTCCTTACAAGTACTATATTCTCATGCAACTATAACTTGGCATGGCGCTTTATTTAATCAGATTGAGAGGGGAGCAGGGAGAGAGAGAAAGCGATGGGATTGGGCTGAGATAAAGGACTTATTGCACTAGGAAGACGAGTAGCAGCTGCTGTAATCGCGGTTTTAATTCGTAGTAAGGCATATATTCGCACCCCATCGCCTTCTCTCCTCTCCGGGCTTAGATCGAGTGTGTACTTAAGTAAAATAACTATAAATTATTATCTCCAGCATGCTAGCTCGCTTATGTTAGATTGTAAAGTATTAAAACGTGATAACTGCACTAAATTATATGCATACTTTAAGTTTATAAGTTATAGCTACGTAATTGTACGTCTCTTACATTAGTCAAAGTGATTACATATGTGAATCTGACCAATAAAGAACGAGGTTCGATTTAAGAGTCGCTTTTTTTAATTGTTACTTTAACACAGTCGTAAATCACGAGCCATTGTCCTCGTCGGCTCCGCGCTGCTGCGTTGATGAGGCTCTAATGTAGCTAACGTCTAGCACACAAAACTTGGCCCGGCACATCGGGCAGGTGCACTTCTGCTCCAGCCACACTTCACGATCGACGTCGGTCTGGCGGGCGGCAAACCAACGCGCCAAGCACTCCACACACCACATGGGCCGGCAGTAGCAGTTGCTGCAGCACGACCCCTCGGCAAGCGGAGCACCATTGCGATCCAAGTCGGCACATTGCTTGTGGATCTTGGTGTTGGGTTCATTCAGCATGCAGGCAAAGCACTTCTCCGTGGTCACCTCCGCTTGAAAGATGGGATTTAGGGCCACTTGTGCCTTGAACACATCCACAAAGCGGTCGATGACATTGCGATGAAACTGAATGTTGGAGGGAATGGCAATGGGGCGCCGGACACGATCCTCCAGGTTCCTGAACTCCAAGGCATTGATACGTATGTGAAAGTCTGCTACTCCTTGTCGCATGGGGCGCACAATAATGCTGATCATTTGCAGGGTGTCGTTCTGGTCGTGATGCGATATGTTGTATGTCTCCGCCTAAGGAAGGTGTAGAGGAAATGCATTCAGCAAGGTTTCTTAACTAAAATTAAGTGATTAAAACTGACCTTGGCCACGCTTAGCGCCGTGTTGCTTTGATGCGCAAAGTGTACATTGTACATTGTGGTCTTGATTATCCAGTTCTCCGTGGCAATCACCGTGCTAATGGAGTTTAGTTTCTTCTTGTAAATCTCTGGCCGCCGAAACTCGTTGCCAATGTCACTGGCCACGGCACTGTAGCTGCCGGGCGAATTCGAGTATTTGGCAAGGGCCTTGCTTATGGGATGCCGGCGCCAGTTCTGCTGATGCCAGTTGAAGATGAGAGCCGGCACAGCCAACACGGCCAGCACACTGAAACGCTGTGCAGTCTTCCAGGTGAGCGTCTTGAAAGCCACCGCTTCCTGCGGCATCGGGAAATCTGGGTCGAGGTCGGAGTCCTCGAGCGGCTCTTGCGTGGCAAACACGGAGAATTTGAGCCTGTGGATCAGGAAGTAGGAGAACGGCAGGCAGGAGTGCACAAACAGATTGAGCGATGTGCGTCGCAGGTGATAGCCCACGAAATCCAGGTATTCCTCGCCCAGGAAGCGGGCAAACACCTGCTCGATGGTGAAACCCAGGCGCTGGAACTCCTCCGGGGGGTAAATGATGACCATGCAGAGCAGGAAGTAGAACAGATTGAAGAGCAGTTCCGACTCGTCCATGTTTTTAATAATTTTGACTGTTTTAGGTAGCCACAAGCTGGCCGAGTAAATATCTGGGTTAACTACGACAACAAATACTCTATCTTCGCTGTTGTTATTCTTATTGCTGTTGTTGTTGTTGATGTGTCGTTTCAGGGTTGTCGCCTGCCGTTGGGCAGACTATCGATAGGCTGGGCTGGCCAGTGTTGGTAAGTGGGTGAAGTTAAGGAATTAAATTTGATTTTCTTTTCAAGATTCATTTATTTAAAAAAAATAACTGCAAAAGGAACGCTGAATTAATTAATACCATTAAATAAAATATTGTTTTTCTGGCAGACAAATTTCTTGGCTTTTAATTATCGCTCCAAGTACTCGAAACCTATAGACTCCCTTCGAGCCAAATTAAAATTAGAAAAAACCATTTATCCCGCACATTAAGTACTTCCTTAATGCCTCCCATTTTTCTCTTTTTGTATATTTTTACTTGAAAAAACAATGCATACTTTGTAAAAGATACAAAATTTGTTACAATCGGTTATTTGGTTACATACGTATGGCCTTCTCGAAACGGAAATATTTGATATTGCCGCCACTTGTCATGGACTTGTCTGGGGGTCAGTAGTAGCCGTAGCCTTGTGATATGGACAACGAAACAATATAGTGGGATGTCGAAAGCTTGCCCCGAATCTTAGATTCTAGTTGGACCTTACACAGTATGCATAATTCATATAACGTCGGCCTCGGCTAACATATAAATACACACGCAGGTAGTACAAACATAACTTAGGCTAATATGGTTAACGAAATGGAATGTCTCTGGCTTGTGGAAATCTCCTCCATGGACGGGTCGTCACTTTCCCTAGTGCTGCAGTTCGCTCAAATTTGGAATGTTGCCGGCATAATCGTCGTTTGAGGCCGAACTGGAGTCATTGGTTAGCTCGAAGCTGTTATCACCGCTGGTGCCAGTGACCGTGGTCAGGCTGGAGTCATTGTTGGAGTTCGGTGGCTCCGAGTTGCTTAGGTTTGGCAGCGATACATCCGCAAAGTCACCCTCCCCATCGTCATCATCCTCTTCGTCGTTGCTCAAGCTGCTCGAGCTGCTGCTGCTGATGTCGGGGTGTTGTGAGGTCTCTCCATTGTCAGTGTTCAGATTTAGAGCGCTTATCATTGGCAAATTGTTCGAGCTTGCCGCCGCCGCTGGGCTGGCTGCCGTTGCTAACGTTCTCCCCGCAGCATCAAGGACGGGCGGCGGCGGGCTTATCTCGGCGGAATTATCAATGAGCAGCGTGATGCGCGGTATGTTGGGCGGCTCCGTGGAGCTGGCTCGTTGCTGGTTGCTTGCATTTCCCAGCGAAGTCGACGCTGTTGTCATCGAAGCCTCCGAGCTGGCAATGAGTATGGACAGGTTGGGTATGTTCTGGGGACGCTGCGGCTGCTGCTGCTCTTCGATTTGTTCGCTGGGATTGAGAATTGTCAGATTGGGTATGTTGGGGACCGTTGCCGACGAAGTGGTGGTCCCTGTGCTGGCTGCATTCCTTAAACTCGCACTCTCCCTTAGCAGGCGAGAGGCGCGTGGCGGAGCTATGGGCGGAACGTTCTCGGAGGGCTGCGGCAAGCTCTTGTCGCGCGGCACCATGTGCTTGTCGAAATTGTCCAAATTCAAGCCCACACTGCCCTGGTTAGCCGCATTCAAGGTGGCAGTGTTTGGTCCCTCGTTGTCCACGTCCATTTCCTCCTCCAGCAGTTCGGACAGATCGAGGCTTATGGGAGCTGCGGGGCCTTCCGCTGGGCGATCGGGCATGGGTTCTAGGGTACAAAACCACATATAAATAACAATAAACAAGTCAAATACTGATGAATGACTCACCACTGAGAAAGTCCAGCGCCACAAAGTCGGCCGCACTGAAGAGCTCCGCTTGCACCAGCAACTGGAGCAGCACGCCCACCGTCGGCCGTTCGTGCAGCTTGCCCGAGGTCTTCCACTCGTCAATCATCATCTGCGACTTGCTCTGGTCCGGTGGCAGTCGGTTGGCGGCCTCATCAATCTGGCACACATCCTGCGCCGTGTATTTGAATCCATTCCTAACCGCCGCCGAAAAGTTAAGGCCGCCGGCTGCACTGCATGCCTGCACATCCAGGCCTTTGGGTATGATGGACATGAGCTTGCGCCAGCAAGCATTCTCGTCCAGAATCTTGGCCAGCCGGTATATGTCGTTGTCCTCGACGCGACGCAGCTCCGTGCTGCGCGAGTACTTTGAGGCGGCGGAGCGTATGGAGACGCTGCTGCTACCATTGCCGTGCACGCCCATTCCGCAACCATTCCAGCCGTTCGCCTTGGCCATGGTGCTAACCTCGCTGCCGGTTCTTTTTGCCAGTGGGCGTGTGTGCCTTGGACGCGTCGCAAAGTCTCGTTGCCAGGTGTATGTGCGTTATAAAACCATGTTAAAAACATATACTTTTTAACTCTTTTGCTTTTGTAAGCTTAGCTCCAGTGTGGCCATGGCTAGAGCGCCAAAAAAGCCACTTTGGGGCCAGGGAGAAAATATACCGAGATATACTGATGACTATTCAAAATATACCAAGACCAGAAAGACACAATTGAAGATACCGTTACTACATATATCATTCTCAAAATAAAAAAAGTATTAAAATATTCTATATGATAGATTAGGATTCTACCTGTCAGATCATTAAAACAAGGAAAGAATCATATCCCAGATACGAGACATTTACTAAAGACTTCCTTAAAATGTGATAAATACTCTAAACTTTCAAATATTTTCTTAGAATCTAGAGGAAAATTCGCTCAGACTGTAGGGCAATGTTTTCAATCTAATATTAGTTTTATTTCATTGCCCCTTCTTAATTTAGAAATTTGATATATATTCTCGGAGATCAATAAAGATTTTTCCAAATTAAAAAAAAAAGGCCCAGAACAGTACTTTAATTTGCTATAACGATAATCTTGAGAAAGAAACCAGTTTTGAAGTTACAGCACCTCAAAAGTACCCAAAAACTGTATTTTTTGAACTTTTGAGTTTAAATATTTTGAAAACCTGACGTTTAGGAAAATTTTTAATGCTAGATTCGAGTTCAGCAGGTCGATAACTATTAGAAAAACCTGGTCCTTGGTTCTTAATGAATTATGGGATGCTTGGGGCTTCGAAAACCTACAAAATTAAAGCAAATTGAAGATTATCCCTCATACCAGGCACTTCCCCCATCAAGTCTTAACAATTACTCTCTAAATTTAAATACTTGAAAAGATATAAATTTATTTGTTTCAGAAAATCTGTAGAATGGACGGAATGGCATTTACAGGACATTAAAAGTTTACAAAATGGACGAATTCATATAAAAGTAGTACATACATACATCTGAAACCTGATATAATCTTACTCTAATGTTTCTTCGCAGTTAATACAGAAAATATGTTTACAAAAAATATGTGTTAAATGTTTTCGAATTTCTCGCAGGGCTACTTACGCTAATATAAGGTCACTTTCTACAACTTTTGTAAATATGCTTGTCGTACGCTGTATAAACTATCATTTCTTGTGTGCATTAATAATCCTAAGTCAATTCAATTGATTACTTTCGGCTACAAAGTAATTACGGAATGTTTCTTGACCTGCGTTTGTGTATATTCTTAACGAGACTCTTGGGTTTCTGTATAAGTTTTGGAGGCTGTGCGCTTCTTATACTCCTGGACGGGTGTTCGTTCGTTTACCTTACTGCCTAGGCTTATGCATCTCGATTTGTGCTACTTTCAGTGGTTTGTATAGAAAAAGGTGGTAATGAGTAGCAAAGTGCTTAAGATAAGCGCCGTGTTGATGTTGTGGCCATGGCGCGTATTCGCCGCATTGCGCGTCGTCTTGCCCATTTGGAAGCGTAGCGTGGGACTGGACATGCGACCATCGCCGCCGTTACTATAGGCGAGTACACGCATATTGTAGCTCTTGCCGGGCGTGAGGGTATTGATGTAGGACTCTAGCTTCTGTCCAATTGGCACGATGGTATTGTTGGCGGTGATCATATTCTGATCCGTCTCCCAAATGCGAACCTAAAGGTGATGATTAATGGTTGTTTTTCTGGTAACAATGAGAGCAGCACTTACCTTGTAACCCTCAATGGGTTCCTCGTCCTGCGAGGGGGAAACGTAACGCCATACAACTCGCACCGTAGACGGGTTTATGCCATACACGTGAACGGAGGAAGGCGGCTTCTGCGGGGCCTTGCGGTATGTGCGCTCTGGGAAATATAAATAAGCAAATTAGTACAGCAATGTATAAAGTGAGATCCCAAACCCACCTTCGAAACGTTCGCTTTCAGGGCCTTCTCCCGCTGCATTGTACGCCATGACCTTCACAAAGTAATAAGTGTCCGGTTGCAGACCCACGATGAGCGCCCAGTTTCTTGTGGTACGCGAGAGATAGTAAACAGAGTCTTCCTCCTGGTGCGTGGTCTTCCAGTACTTCAACTAAAGCGTAACAGTCAAGGTTTAAATATAGTAATTCTCATAAATATAGTAGTAACTTACCCTGTGACCAATAAGCTTGCCACGAATGTTCTCGCGGGACATGTCAATCGGCTGCCAGGTGACATTGAAGCAGGTAGAGTTAAAGGCCAAAGCAAAAGGCTTCTGGGGAGCCACCTGCGGCATATTCTCGGCAGAGTGAATGACAGCAACGCCGCTCTCTGGTCCCTTGCCAATGTTGTTGATGGCCTGCACCTTGACCTCGTACTGTGTGTAGTAGTTATTAAGCGGAATATTGACCACAGCCACGCCCATGTTATCCTGCTTCTTGATCTCATCCGAAGCCCATTCCAGGGCTCCCTTGAGCTTCCAGAACACCTTGTAGTGTATGCCATGGCTATGCTGCTCTTGTGGCAGCAACGGATCCCAGGTGATGGTCAAATCGCCAATCTTGCCGCCGCCACCACCCACATTGCGTGGGGCAATATACGGCTTGTCCTCGTAGGTGCTGTAGATGGGCGATGGAGCGGACGGAGTGCCGATGCCCAGATCATTAACGGCCGTCACACTGAACTCGTAGGCCGACCAGGGCGTCAGGTTGATCACCTCGGCTTGCTGGCGCGACGTATAGCGATCCACCTCGCGGGCCTGCACATGTGTCGAAACATTCACCCAGGTGCGATTCCAGTTGGTGCGTCCCAGGATATTGTAGTAGCGAATGGCACGGCCATTGTTTGCGCCATCCACCCACTCAATGATGGCCTTGGTTTTGCTGATCTGAATCACCTGAACGCCGCCTGGGGCTCCGGGTGCTCCCTCAATGACCACGGTAGTCTTGCTTGTGATCTCATTAACCGCAGACTTGATGACGCACTCGTAGTCGCCGGCATCCCGCATGGTGGTGTTGTGCACCGTCAAGCTGTTCCAGTCCACAATCTACAACAAGGAGCTTGTGATATAACAAGTGTCATTGAAAGGAAAGGAAATAAAATGCACTCACAATTCGGCCAGTGCCGTCATGGTTGTTCTTGAGGACTTCGCCGTTCTGCTTCCACACGTAGGCAATGTCCAGCAAAGGATCAAAGGCAGCCTCGCAGTGCAAGTAGATCAAATCATGTTCCTTGGTCACAATGCGCTGCGGTGGGGTTTGCATAAAGCGGATCTCCTCTGTAAATGATGAAATATATCGTAAATACTTCGAGTAACTAAAAATTAATAATTAATAACGTACGCAAAACAATAACGCGGGCATGGGACTCATCTGTGCCTGCCTGGTTCGAGGCTATGCATGTGTAGACACCCTCGTCGTCCCGCGACGTGGGGGCAATGGTCAGTGTCCCACTGGGCAGGATGCGTCGATGGCCACCCGACCCTAAAACCTGGCCATCCTTCTTCCATTGGAATTTAGGACGTGGCGCAGCTTCTGGGTTGCACACAATGGTGGTGTTGCCATTGTACACAGCATACACCTCCGCCTCCAGGGGATGCTTCTTAAAGGAAGGCTTCATGGACAGCACTCGGAGCTGAGCCGAAGAGAATGATGTCTTTAGCTGATTTTGGGCTCCACACTGATACATTCCCTCGTCCTTGTCCTTCTCCAGAAACTTGATGGTCAGCACATTGTCCTGAATGATGTACCGATCCCGGTTGATGTTCAGCGGGTCCAGGCGCTCGGCATTCTTGTACCACGTATAGTTGGCGTCGGGTATGGCAAAGGCCTCGCAAATAAAGGTCACATCGCTGTTGTAGTCCTTGATCATGTCCTTTAGCGGAATGGTAAACTCGGGACGCATTTGTATGTTGATGTAGATGCTCTTGGTCAAAGTCTTGCGCGGATTGGTGATTGTGCAGGTGTACTCTCCGTTGTCGTTCGTTGTGGCATTCTGTATGATCAAAACGCGGCCATAGTTGATGGTGTAGGCATTACGTTGTAAAGGCTGATTCTGCCTGGTCCAGTTGTAGGCGGGAATGGGATAGCCAAAGGCCATGCACTCCAATCGTATCTCATCGCCTGCCACCGGCGCCTCTGGGAAGACCTTGGGGAAGGTATTGGCAAATATCAAAGCCTGATAGTTACTATTTGGCGTCACGCGCAGCGGAAAGAAGGGTCCATTGCGACCGGTGTCAGAGACCAGAGTTTGCACAGTGCACGAATAGTTGGCACGGTCCACAGTTTCGATAAAAGAAAAGTACAGAGCTCCATCGCGGGAGACAAACACACGCTGATCCTCCTCCACAAAGTTGGGGAAGTAGTCGCGTGCCCAGTAATACCGAACATCGGGATAATGCTGTGGCGGATCACAGAATATGGATTTGCCCCAGTTCATCTCGCTGGTCTCCGCCGATCGCTTTAGGTTAAACTCCATTATGAAGCCAAAGTTAAGGTGCGCACTCTCGGACCTTACGCGGCCGAACTTGTTCTCCGCCACGCAATGGTAGGCGCCCTGATCCAGAGCCTGCTTTGGCTCGTAGATAATCAGGTTGCCTCCCGATATGGTGTACCGATCCTGGGCCAAGGGATCTATTTTCTGGTACTCGAGCGTGTCATTGACATAGACCTCGCGGTACCACAGATACGAAGGTGTGGGAAAGCCGCCAGCCAGGCAACTCAGAGACACATCATTGATCAATCGGTTCTTGTTCACATCAAAGGTGGTGTCATTGGGCTGCTTGACAAAGTAGGGACCCCTTGGTATGCGCTCCATGTCGCGGATGTCCAGGCCATAGTGATAGGGACGCTTGTCGTCCAGCTTGATGTTGACATTGTCCGGACTGTACAAAACCTTGGACTCGCAAATAAAGAGATTCAGTTCGATTTCGTAGGCTGGCATAAACATCCAGCGATCCCGCTTCTTGGAGTAAGCATAAACCACGCGATCTCGGATGTAGCCATTGTCTCCATACGGCTGATTGGGGCCTAAAAAACATATTTACATTATAACTTTGCATATAAACAGGTGGAGTTATGATTTCCTACCTATAAAACCCCTCAAATTGTTTTGATTTCGCTGATTTACGCTGCCCGGCAGCGAGTTGTAAAACTGATTGGGATTATTAAAGTTGTTTCTATTATTCAGATCGTTCTGCACTAGGAAACGGTTATCGTGCAGATCCTCATTCTCCAAAGGCACATTCTCGTCCATGGAGAACGAGTCCTCGATCTGCACCAGCTGCGTATTGTCATCGTTGACCCAGTTTTGGGGTCCCGTCTGCCTGGCCGAAATGAAGAAACGATGCTGCCGATGGTTCTGCAAAATGAGATTCTTGAGGATGAACGAGTGCTTCTCCACATTGTCCACGTTTATCAGGTCCGCGTTGTAGGCCTTGCAGATCTTCTTGGCCTCCGCCCAGTTCCGTTTGGGCGAGCGGATGAAGCGATAGCAGCTCTGCCTGAACGAGACCCAGTGTTCGGGGCAAAAGTTCTCCTCATCGCTGAACATGTCGCGGTAATTGACATTCGATTGGCCGCCAATGCTGTTGCGATGGAAGGGATCATACTGGGGTCCCAGGCCGCCCAAGCCGCCGCCTAGGCTGTTGCCGGGTCCACCTACATTGCTGCTAAGACCACCGCCGCCGGCATTGTAGCCTCCCACGCCATTGAGGCCTCCCACTCCGCCGCCGGCGCCGCCCAAAGGCCGATTGCCATCGTAGTAGCCATTATAGTTGTTGTTGGGATTCTGGCCGTCCAGCAGGGGATTGTCAAACTGTGTGGTGTCCTGGCCTGGCTGCTGGCCAGTATACAAAGGATTGTAACGCGGCGAGTAGTCCTTGTTGTAGCTGGGCTGGTAGCCTTGCTGCTGCTGCTGGCTTGGCTGCTGACCCAGTTGGCCGTCCAATTGGCCTGGAGGCAGGTCTCCGGGCAACTGGGCCGTTGCCAGACCAAATAAACAGAGCGCTAGCACTGCTAGTCCTCTAGTAGTGGGTGACATGCTGACGCTGGCTGCGTTCCGAGTGTGAAATGGGATGGGAACTGCTCCAGATGGCTTCACGCAGCAGACTAAAGGCACATTTTGCTCTCGAAGCGGCTAGATCTGCAAGCATCGAAGGAATGAGTAAATAGTTTTGTTTATTTACTGTTTTACTAATGGCATAAACAATGAGTTAGTAAACAAATCCCATCCGAAGATCTCTCGCTAGGTGTTGGTGTCATCCATTACGTGTCTGTGCGCTGGTGTGCGTGCGTGTGCCTAGGCGTGGTCGTAAGCCCCGACGAAGTCTCTCCAATAAGTCATACTTTTTACTAATATTTCAAATAATAGCCAGGCTAGTTAATTGCCAGCTGCACTTCACATGTAATTACAAGCACTAAGAGTCTTTAAATGGCGACGCCGCCCCTTCCTAATGAAATTCTGGCTTAGTCAAGTGTCCAAAAAAAAACCACACCTTAATTATGTTTGCTCCACCACACAAACTCAGACTTAATCACTTGCTTTGATATGCGGCTGCTGGCACAGCGGTATTTGCGCCTTACTGCCACTTGTACTAACCAATTAAAACAATTTTAATTCAACCAAACTGCCTTAAATTATAGTTTAATTAAATAAAAACAAAATCGAGCCAAGCCTAGAATAAGCCAGGTAGTGTTACCAGATAGAAATATGATTTTCCCTCCAAAAAATCTCAAAAAGTGGAAATTTCACTCTAAAAAAGCCAAATTAAAATGTCACCAAACGAACCAAGTGGCAACTTTGCCAACTATTGATATCGTTAATATCGTTATCGCCTATCGTTATTGAAAACTGCCGTTAAATTCAATTTAACAGAAATATATTTATTTTGGGTTTCTTCTCTTCATATTCGTGCGCGGGGCGACAAGAAGTATTCCTATGAGTATTTCAAACGAAACTCAACTGGCAAAATGCTAATAAATGCGTGGTGAGTAAATAAATAGGCCAGGCCAAACGATATTGTCTTTGTAAGCTCGAGGATTGCGCTCTGGACTCAAAGGCCCTTGTTGAACCACACGGTGTCCAGTTCGGGCCGCTTCTTCTTGATGCTGTCGCGAACCTCCTCCTCCAAGCTGTCCACCTTGATGCCCGCCCGCTGCTTGAAGAAGGCGCAGCCCAGCGGCGTGGCAAAGATCAGCACAAAGCCGCAGAAAAGCGTCTGGATGGGGGCATTGGAGCGCGGGAACTTGGCCAGAAAGCCACGCTTCTCGAGTCTGTTCATCAGCATGGGGGTCAAGGCTGCAAGCAAAAGGTGCTCGTAATCTACTTTCTACTCTTTAAGGGGGGCCTTCCTTACTCATTCCGGGAACGGCCATGGCAATCCGACTGAGAATGACGGCCGAGATGCCCACAGCAGCTGCCTTTTTGGAGATGCCCATCTCGGTGTTGTTCTCGTCCAACAGCACCACTCCGTTCTTCAGTTCCCTAAAAGAACGTGCATTAGGATTAATATATATTCTCAAAGGAGAGAAGCTGCACTTACTGCATTCGCATGCAGGGAATGTTGATGCAATTGGCGGCTGCAACGGCAACGAGCGGGACCAGGCGGCCCAGGAGCGGATTCATGTTCCTCACCGCCCTGTTCAGCGACAGGGCCGTGGCCAGGGCTCCGCCAGTGGCCAGGCAGTAGGAGGTCACCAGTTGCCTGTAGGCGATGAATGATGTGTGATTAGTGAGGCGTACGGCGACGGGGGCGAATCGGTACCTACTGCTGGCTAATCGGCGTTGTGCCCGAACGGTTTGTGTAGTTGACAACGGCATTGTACGTTTGATTAAACCACTGCCAGAAGACAACGGCGCCGGTGCTCTTGTAGAAGGCCATCATGCCTGCGAATGGGAATGGAAATTATTAGGCCCAGCATTGTTATTGTGCGCAAATTAAGGCGCGAATCGCACTGTGTTTGTGTGTGCGGAAGCAAACGCTCAGATAGATGACCCTCAATAATGAGGGTTATGACACTCACCGCCAGTGATGACCGTGTTCATGGGCATCTGGGCGGACATACGTCCAAACACAATCTGCTTCTCGCCCGTCTCCGGGTGGAAGGCAGAGTCGTACAGGTACTTGGCGCGCCACACATCATCGATGGTCTGGCACTCGGGCACATCCTTGCCGGCCCGGTATTTCAGCACAATCTGGCGGGCCTCCTCCAGTTTCGCGCTGGATGCCAGCACGTTGAGCGGATTGGTGACCAGGAAGAAGTGCTTGGCCCGACCAACATACGTGTTCTGGTCATACTTGGGCTCGTCGATGTTGACTCGGGGTAGGGTGCTCATGGTCGGGCCGTCGGCGAATCTGCTCTGCCTGCAAAGATAGTGGTTTCAAATATTTTAAAGACCCATCGAGCAGCGTATCTTATCGGTGTGGAATCGAGGGGGGATCTCTCGGGGCCCGGGGTCTATGCCATAATTAAATTGAGTGCGGTCTAGGAAATTTAAATCGGAGCTAATTCGGTTCCCTGGCAACGGGGCAAATCGGACAGAGGCGGATTACAGAGAAAGCTAGCGGGGGGAGCTTACAATTATTGTTTATTTATAGTTTAGGATTATAGAATATCCAAACTGGTAGCTTTGAACATGTTCTCTTTATAAGAAATATAAATATTAAGAGCACTAATCACAAAAGTTCACTTTAAGACGGATTCTTATGTCCTTGTGAAGCCTATAAAATTATATTTACATTTCTTTCAGAAATGTTTAATATGGATTTTTATGTTTATATGAATTCTATAAAATTATATTAA